>PYAF01002582.1:142892-159031 GCA_007407185.1 Glycine tomentella
GAGGATAAGAATAGAAGAAGAAAAATGGTAGCTTTTAAGCTAAAAGATAGTTAAAATAGTTTCTAAAAATAGGTTAAAATTATTAAAATAAACTTGTATAGAGTTCATTTTTCTCCAATATTAACACTAATGGTTAGTAATATAGATTTACTTGTGCTTTAGAAATGAAAAATTTGTTAATAAACTATAACTTAGAATTTTTAGAAAAAATAACTTCATTTAAGTTTTTTATATCTTTATTCTTTATTATTAAATTCTTAAATGAAATAAGGACATGTGATTTTTTTAAAAATTAAATTGACTTTATTAAGGAATAAGTTCTAGAAATTTTAACATATAAATTTTATGTTAATCCTATTAAATAAAGAGTAAGTATATTTTCTAATAAAATTTAAGTTGAAAAGAATGTGTCGTAAAAGTGTCTTAATCCTATTAATTGTTGAGAACGATACACAAAGGTAATGGGGCACCTTTTGATTATTCTATTGCAACTTGACCTAATTGAGAAATTATCCGTGATTAACCACTAGTATAATAATATAAAGCACCCTGGCATATGGAAACCTATTTGCTATTACCACTATATATAAAGTACTATATAAGCAATTTCCAATCTTGAGATTTTGTTGCCCTTCTAAGCTTTGACACTACTTTTTTATCTGTTGCAGTTTCATTTTGATTAGCTAGTTAATATGGTGATATCTATAGTTTAAGCAAACATTATTTATGCTTTCAAGACAACGAATTCTGTAATTAATATAGTGATATCTTTTTTTTACAGGAATATACTGTTATCTATAGATTAAGCTAACATTTATTTATGTTTTCTATAGATTTTGGCCTTGTTAACGTAGGTTTTTGTGAACATTCATGTATTACTCTATTTTAAAGTAATTATTATCATTTTAAATATCTTAAGTTTATTTAAATTATTTGTCATCTTCTCTTTCAAAAATTTGTTCATTATTTAAAAAAAAAACTGAAAATCATAAATCATTTTTTAATATTTAATATTATTAACTATTTTTATTAGTATATATATTTTTAATGCTTTTAAATCATTATACATAATTTCAAATGACAACTATTTTGAATGGGGACTAGTTTTCATAGTCAAAGACACAATCTTGGCTGGGACAGCTTTTTTTTTTTTCCAAGTGAACAAATAAGTACATTTTCATAATGTTAGATGGCCAAAATTGATCATTGCTTGCTTCAAAGAAAATACACCTATATCTACGAATTAATAGTAAAAGTAAAAAATGTAACTATTACTTGTTATGTAAATTAAAACTACTGTAATTGTTATTAATTGATAAGATATATTCACTGTACCACAAGTAATAATAAAATGTGCTTGTTTGCCGTCAAAAATCTCATGTTATTTCACCTGGCTTTTAATTTTATACCCAAAAAAAAAAAAATTCTTTGCATACGAGGATTTTGTAAACACGGACTACTCCATTTGATACCTCGAGTTTGAAGATCTTTTTCCCGACAAAAACGCAGATATGGACACAAATTATCTACAAGTGGATTTGGGCTTAATTATCATCAAATTATTTTAAAAAATTCAATTTAATCATCAAATATTTTAAAAATTCAATTCATAACCCTCAGTCATTAGGTGGTGTCGGCAAGGGAAATTGACTTGACAGTATTCAAAGTTGGCATCCATGACCACTTTTTCACCGAACTGCCACTGTCAAAAAGCGCAGAGGAAGAAAAAAAAAATGCCTTTTGGCAAACACTGCCATTAGCCATCACTGAAGCAACGAAGAACTCCTGTCTTCTGCTTCCTTTGCTTGTTTCTCGCTCTCTCCATGTGGTCATGTCATCCTAACCCATACCCCTCACACCATCGCGCTTCCACAAATAACATCGTATCTCTCTCGCTTACTCTCTCTCTCTTTCTCTCCCTCCCCACGGTGCCATTGCAAACATGGCAAACTAAAGGCAAATCCCCTCTCCTTCACTTCATGTTTCGTAAGCAAGATCTGGGAGGTGGTTGTGGCGATTGGGTTGGTGCAAAAGAACTAAATAATAATTTTTTAATAAAAAATTATCTATTTGAGAATGTGTTGAAATTATTTACGTGTATAGGATAATTAGTCATCCCCAAATTAGATGTGACTAGTCAATTTGGTTACTTCCCTGTTATGCTAAATTGGATGAATTCAACCCCGGTGACACAGGTGTCACGTATGCATGAATGGGTGATTATATAAACTTTAAACGGTCATAATTTTTTATAGTAATATTCGATTGAGGTATATTTTATGTCAAAATGTTTGAAATTAAGAGGAGAAATCTAGCAAATCTTGAGGTCAACTATTTTTTTTCAAAAAATGTCTCTAAGTACCTTAAAATTAGGATTTAATCTTCAATCATCCAAAAATTTTCTTGTTTTCTACTTTTTTAATTATTTAACTATTTAATTAGTTAATTTAATGCTATTATTTATTTTTTAATTACTTTTATTAATTTCAAGCGTTTTGACATATCGCATATCTTGATCAGACATTTTTATCAAAAGTTAGACCATTTGAAGAACATATTGTACGCCTTTGTAATTTTTTTAATATTTTAAATTTTTAAATAGTTTCATTTAATATTTTTTGGATTTTTTATATAACTAATTTTAAATATAATATTTTATTTAAAATGCTTTACATATTAAAAAATTATTTACAATTTAAAAAAATAAAAATTTTCAATTTTTTCAAATTCCAAAATAAAATTGAAAATTTTTATTAAATAAAATATTATATTAAAAATTAGTTATATAAAAATCCAAAAAATATTAAACAAAATCATATAAAAATTTAGAAATTATATTAAATAAAATAATATATTAAAAATTAGATATACCAAAAATCCATAATATATTAAATAAAATCATATAAAATTAAAAAAAAATATTAAATAAAAAAATATTAAAAAAATTAAAAAAGATCATATCTATGATGAAGATCGGTCTAAAAATACTTTAAAATTAGATAAAAATAAAAATTAATGATATTAGATGATATTTTACGTCAAAAATTAAAACACGTCCAATTTTTTGCTGTATTCAGTAGCTAACAGTTTTTGCGACAGAATATTGTGGTCGCAAACATAAAAAATAAAAAATCACAATATTTTGTAGCAAAAAGTGTTAACAACGGATTTAGTAACGCCTAATTTAGGCGTGACCCATGGGGGTAACATGCCCATATTAGGCATGACTAATTGCCCCATAAACATAAATAGTTTCAAAACAACCCCAAATTGGTAAATTGTTATTAAAAAAGTATTATTTAGGTTCTTTTGCCGATGGTGGATTGCATGTTTCAAATTTTGTACTGGTTTTAAAAAAATAAGAAAAAAATATAGTTTCATTTTTTCCGCTCCCTTCAATTTGATAGAAAATATCAAACTAGGTGTATTATAAAAGACTTAAGACAAAATTGAATCTTTTAAGAATTTAGAGATCAATTGAATATTTTAAAATAATTTAGGAATCAAATTAATGATTAAACCTAGATTTTGAGACAAGGATGAACATCATACTCCCTAAAATGAAGGATTCTCAAATATTAAAAACAATATACCTATCCATTAAAATGAAACATCTACATTGAAAATGTAAGAATTTATTAAAATTTGATGTGATTATCAAATCTTTAAAAGATTCATTTAACAAAAATAAAATCACTAAAATAACACAATTATCATATCCTAAAATACATCAATTATTACATTAATTTTCTTTTGAAATTGTCGTTAATCCATAAATGTTATTGTTGTCATGACCATCGTCACCACCACTCCATGATTATTGTTATTATCTTTGTCATGGCCACCGCAACTGCCATCATCGCCATGACCACACCACCTTCTGGTGTCAAATATAAGCAAAAGGCCAAAATGCAATTGTTGCTTTCTTATTTTTCCAAATTCACAATTTTAGCCACCTCCCCCCCTTCCTCCCCTCATTTTTTAATTGATACATTTTGTCCATTACTTTAAAAAAATTATGATTTTAGTTGCTCATTTATAAATTGAGACAGTTCGTCTCTCACTTTTAAAAATTTCGCAATTTTAGCCCCATGACCAATTTTGATTAGATGCAAATAAATACTTAGTTTAGAAAAGTTGTGTCTTATTTGCCAATAGATGATAGCATTGAATTTGTATTTGACGAACTAGACAATAGCAAAAAGACTCTAAGATTTGAAAAGCATTTAAGACTGAGTTAAGTGATAATTGTTATGCATACTTTGTTTTTGCTCTTAAATCACATAATAGTTATCTCATTTCTTCTCTTTTAATGGTTGATTTGATCCCAAGAAAGTAGGGTTTGGTGTTCTTATATATTTTTAGCTTAATGAAGTTAATTTTGTAGTTTTGGTTGTGTTTTGTAGAGTTTTGGTGCATCAACAATGGATTGGAAGATGTTTGAAGTTTGAAGCAACCCGCTTAGTGTGTTGCATACGCTTAACGTGAGAAACCCAACTTATTAAGACATGTGGCAAGCATTTGGAGGTTGTTGGGGGCAGTTTTGAAGGCGCTCAACGTGCCTATTAGCACCAAGTGAATTGTTTTCCATACCTAGTAAATGGGTTGAGTGCATGCTTAGGCTTAACGCATACTCAACTTAATCCAATATTGTTATTGCATGAGTGCTTAGTGTGGCATCTTGGGCTAAGCACACATGCCATGATGAAGAAACGATAATGCATCCTTCTTGGACCTATTTAAGCCTCTTTTTCATTGGGATTGAGGCAGCATTGACCTAGGGTTGTGTGTGGCAACTAAAGAGCCCTCATCTTCCATTTTCTAACATTTTCCTTCATTTCCCTTTTTTCTCCCTTCCATTTTCTTATTTTGAGGCCTTTCATGACAATCAAAGGCTAATTTATCCTTTATTGGGGAATTGGTATACTAAGTTTACTCTTATTTAGTTAATATTCATATTTATTCAGTGTTTATTGTTGTGTTATTTCTTCTTTCCATTTTGATTGCGTGTTTTATGGTTCGATTACCTTAGTTTCAATTCTTTGTTTTTATTGTCATTGGAAAATGCTTGAAAAGCGAGTTTCAAATAGAGCATCTAATGAATGTCTCATTTAGGGATAGAGGGACCTCTGTTAGTATCATTAGTGATCAACCATATGAACATGTTTCATAGCTAAAATGTCATTGGGAAGTGCTTTTTGGCTAAGATTTGAAATTAGAATCTAATGGGTGTTATGTCTAGGGATGAAATAACATTTGTTATCTTTGATAAACCCTTGTTCTTGAATTCAAGTTGTTTAGCACTTTAGCTTGACTTGCTAAGAGATTAGGAGTTGTGTTAAGCAACTTAGGCTCTGTCACATGAGGGATCATGGTTAGAGCACCATAATGGGTTAAGGTAGCATTAAAATAAACATTGGATAAAAAAAAATTATAACTACTGAGATTGTTTTATTGTAGCCGAATCCTCAACATTTCATTTATCTTTGCATTTAGCTGCTTTCGCTCACCAACTGTTTGTGTTTTTGCTCTCTTTTAAATTGTTTTGTTTTTAGTTTAGAACCAACTTTATTTTCTTCACTTCTATATTTAAAACAAAATCTCCTTTGCCTAGAACTTGAATTTGCACGAATATTTGATACAAACAAGTCCTTGTGAATACGATACTCAAACTTTCGTTTTATACTATTTGCACAATACTTTGGTATGTTAGCCAAGAAGTTAACATTAAGCTATGTGTTTGTGATTCTAATTTCAAAGAATGTTTGAACAATCTTCCTAGGATATGTCAAAATGTAAAACACAAGAGAACAATCAAGACTAAACTATCTCTCCACCTAAAAAGGCATGCCAACTGTTGTGCAGACCAACTCAACATAAAGTTGATTTGACCACTAAAGCTAGTTGTAGAACTGTGGCGCGAGAAAGATAAGTAGAGTGGTGTATCAACATGGAATGAGGTGCATTTAATGCTCCAACAAACACCTTTTTCAGAAGCAAGAACACGCACACTTAAAGACCTTTTAGAGACAACGGTTACTTACTGAAGAAGACTATCAATATCAGAAGATTTGAAGAGCTTAAGTGTAACGGTCGGCCACTTGCAGGATCAACGACTGTCCCTACATACCAACATAAGACTTTTCAGTGTGCTTTGTCCTCACTCACACACACTTCCTGAGAAACTTCCCAGGAGGTCACCCATTCCAAGATTGCTCCAAGTCAAGCACGCTTAACTGTGGAGTTCTTATGTTATGGGCTACCGAAAAGTATATGCACCTTGTTGGTATAGGTAGTACCTATTAAATCCTTTAAGTTATCCTCAACTGTACAGCCCTATACCTGCATAGCCTCTGGATCCCTCTCGTTCAGGTGTGTATTCGATTCATTCATGTACCCCTCCCACTGGAAGCCTGCCAGGAGTCGCTCCTTGTTCGTGCCTCACTGCACCGGCGATCACTCCCCGCCCTCGTCAGCGCCCGGGATGTTACATTAAGACACAATCCTAAGCTGCATATTCTCTCCTATCTTTAAGCTTCCATTCTTGTATATTTATCTAAGTTGTATAGCTCTCAAAATACCTTATAAATCCTGAGAGTAAAAAGACTTGTGCTTAAGTTGTATATTTGTCTATAAGACGTTGGCAAGTCTATGTGCACCTAACCTTCAACAAATTTGATAATTTATTTAGATCCATTAGTAGTTTGGTATAAAACAATACTTGTTGTATAAAGCTTGGGGGTAAGCTTTGTGTAAGAGCCAAAAGTGCAGTAAAAATTATTTATATCTTTCTTAAAAGATAGTGTAAACTTGGTGGGTTGCTAAGAATCAGACGTAGTCTCGATGGTAGGGATGAGTGAGCATAAATCTCTCTATGTTTTTATCTTTGTGTCTCTCTCTTTTGTTTAAAATTGACTAAGGGTTGGAATTTGATTTTGTTTTAAAACTTGTTTTTAGAATATGTTAAGTATCACTTGTCCTTCTTTGTTTAGAAAAACCTGTTCTTTTTGCTTAAAGCTTACATATAATAGCTTTTTGTTTCAAACGGTTTGTGAACATATTTGATATCACAATTCAACCTCCCTTGTGATTTTTGCCTTTACAACATTGTTTTTGAAAAAGTTTTTCACTGATCTTACAAATTGGTTTTGCTAAAAAAATTCCAAGGTAATCATTCACATTTTCCTTCTTGAATACATGTTAACTCCTTTTATTTCTACGAATACCTTGTGTAGTTTTCAACATAATTCCATCCATGCAAGATTTTAAAACATTCTCTTTTGCTACTACACTTTTCTTGAATATTTTCATCCAACCACCAAGATTATTTATCTCTTGGTCCAAATCCTTTTGATTCATCAATGACTACTTAACAACTTTTCTTATCTTTTTAGACATTTGGTACAAAATGGGGGTTAGGATTATCTTGTAATTTCCAATTATCTCATCTATTTTTTTTTTGTTTATGCCTTTTTGAAATGAACATCAAGAATCAATACCGTATGTTGTGTATTTAGACTCTTTCCCAAAATCACATTGCAATCCTTATAAACTCTTTTGTCGACACTTCTTACAAACAAAAGAAAAAAATTGTGACCTTAGACTTCCATTGTTATAAGTAATTACATGTTTTTTATGCTTTTATAAGAAAAATGTTCATAATCTTAAAATCTTAAGCCATGGAGAAATCAAGAATAATCTATCATTCCCCATTTAGTTTTCTAAAACCAAAGTGACTACTTGTAAGTTGTCTTGTTCATTTACATCCTTGCCTATAGATTTTTTTTTTCCTCTTGTAAAATGTTTAAAACCAACCCTTTCAAATTTTGAACCAAAATCATTATAACCACATGTAAATTGCCTTTTTTTTTCTTTTAAAAGATTAATTTAACAATAACTTTTCAATGACTAAAATTAAGAAAAAGAAAATTAATGTCATTTTAAAAGGTCAACATAAAAATTACTTTAAATCCATCACATAAAGAGGAAAATACTTGCACAAAACACAAAATTTGCACACTTTAGTTAGTGTAATCTCATGACAATGTCCTTTCAGATAAGAAAGAAGACCTTACTGCAACGTAATTAGTATGAATGGTCCAATAATATTATTTTATCATACAGATAGTAGTATGTGATCAATACACAAGTCAATTTTGGTGAAAGGGACTGAGACATATAGAGTTTGCTCCTTTGATTAAGGGAAAAGATAAAGAGAAGTTTCTTGTTTTGTTTTTCCCACCTATTTATTTTGGAATATTACAACTCAGATATGCTTATAGGATGTTGTTTTGTGCACATGTAGCGAACCCACCACCTTTTCCTTCATGTTTATAAACACCACACGTGTAGTCTCGGATGCCAATTTCAATCACATTTTTCTTTCTTACATAGAGTATATCTATTTTTTTGTTTATATTTTTCTTTCTTACACATAGTAAATCTCTATTTTTTGTTTATATAAAGTAAATCTCTATTTTAATTTTTGATTTCACAATTATATAAAATGTGAGTTTACTTGATTAGTTGTAAGAGGTTAACGATGATGATACATTGATGATATAAGATAATTTTATACTATCATTTAATCATAAATTATAAGTGGTATAATATTTTTAGATAATTTTGTAAAAATCAACAAATATATCATAAATGATAATTTATGATTAAATAATGTATAAATTGTTAGTGCATAATTTTTTTCTTAAGAGTGTTTCTATTGTATAACTTTGCACAAGTTAAAGAATATTAATGATCCATTTTCAGTTAACTTTGACTAGTTAATTAATTGATTATATTTTCTTGAAAAAAATAAATATTTTTCTTCCTGTTTATTTCATAAATTCCTTTTTTTATAATATCTCTTTTTTCAATAAAAAGTTATTGTATAACTAATTGTTTATATTCTATTGCATTTCCATTAAAATGTAACTAGCTCTTTAAAGTTTTTTATTTTCAAAATATTTTTATTTAACACAATGTGTGTGTACTAGAATAAAAAAACATAGAAGGAGTATTTACAAACACTACATGTAATTTCTTATATTATACTCTTCCCTTTAACCCTACAAGAGAAAGAACAACAGTTGAAACTCTATCAACTAACAAAACTGTTGATAACCCTAACCAAAAATTGAAACAAGAAAGAGTTTCAGAATAAGAACAAATACACCTTGATGTGTAGATCACAACATCTTCAAGCTTTTCTCCTAAGTATGATCAAATCATGATGAACAGTGAATGGATCTTTGATCAGCTTGAATCTCCAAAAAAAAATGCAGTGAAATTTTCATAGTTAATTCTCTTGAAGTATTCTTTCAAAGATAAAAATGTATCAAGAGTTACTAATGAAAAGAACATAAGAGGGTATTTATAATTTTGACATGTAAAACTGATTTAATAGATTATTAATTATGATAATCGATCAATACACCAAAAATCTTTTTTGTTCTACATTTCCAGAAACCTAGTATTCAATTACATGAAATGGTAATTGATTTTCTCATTTCAGACAGAGAGCTTCTCATGCTTTTGTGTTTTTTGGAATAATTGATTATTTCATCACAAAGAGTTCCTTTAGTAGTTTCTAGAAGTAATCTAATCGATTACAATAAATACTAATTGATTAACTCAACCTACAAAGTCTTCCTTCTTATAAAACTAACTTTTGTAATCGAATACTAAAACTGGTAATCGATTAATTTGATGTTTCTTGGCAAATTTCAAGTAGAAGAGAGATTTGTTGCTTGCTCTAATAATTTGTAATTGATTATAAAACCTTGTAATCTATTACACTGTGTTAAACTCATTGCTCTTAAGGAAATTAGAGATCAATCCATTTTGTTTAACATCTTTGATCCTTACTAAGTGTATAATAACCTTAACCTATATCATATAACATGCCTAGTCTAAAACAATCAAAACAAATGTCACATCTATTAAACATGGTCAACATTGTAAAATTATCAAACAAAAACTAAGACTTAAAGGCTTCAAAATTTGATCCAACATTAATAAGCAAATAGAGTAAAAATTGATTTATTTTACCCTTAGACTCAAGTACCTATTAAACTATCTATTTTTAATCCATAATAAGTTTCGGTACATATTTTTTTGTCATCTATAATCGTTATACTTATTTCCCAAATTAAAAGATGGATCCAACAAAAGTTGAGATTTCGCAAACAAAATAATATTTTTATATTTTTTAACATATATATATATATAATATTTTTTATTATATATCAATCATTCATAATATTTGAAGACCTAATTGATAATTAAGTCATTGGTAAACATATCTATTGCACTTATCAGAGAGTACAATTGTAATTCTCCTTTGTTGTGCCGAGTCACATGTCCTTGTCTGTATTCAATATCTCCTTCCAAGTGCCTTAAGAGGATACTTGGGAAGGTATTTTAACGAGTAAAATGTTATAACATAATAAAATAAATAGTTAATCTTTATCTCAAGATTCTAACGAGTAAGATATTATAACATATAATAAAATAAATAGTTAATCTTTATCTCAAGAATTTCATTGTATGTGTGTGTGTGAAACTGATATCCATGAACTTTATAATATGATGATATTATTATGGTTTAAATATATTTTTGATTTCTTAGTGTTTTTTTTTTCATTTTCGTCCTTGTAATTTTTTTTTCATTTTAGTTCTTATAGAATGTGTTTTATTTTTAAAAAAAAGTGTTTTAGATATCCTTTGAATAGCAAAAAATGTTTTGAATAGTATAAAAAACGTTACCTTAAGGACGAAAAATAAAATAAACACAAAGACTAAAATGAAAAAAATATTGCAAGAAAAATAAATGAAAAAAGCTAAATTATAAAGATAAAAAATATATTAAGCCTATTATTGTCATATTCGCTTAAAGTTTTAATTTTTTTAAATGCAAATAAAAAACAAAAATAGTTTTATATTATAGAAATTGTTCAAATTGAAAGGGATTAATCTATTATGTATAAAAAATATTTGATACAAAAATATTGAAAATATAATTAATGTCTATAATTTTATTATTATATGTGGGGTAAGGTATCAGTAGAGATGACAAAGGGTTAAGATTTTGAGTCCACAGGCGGCCCAACCCGGCCCACAATAATGTGGACTAAATGTGGGCCAGGGCTGGGCCAGCCCACCAAGCCAGTAGTCCACCAATAAAAAATAATAAAATATTTAATAGGTAATTAAATGAGTGACTTAGAGGGAGAGTGACTAAGAAGAAGTGAGTGATTTTGAATCCCTAACCCTAATACATTTCTATTTAGAACCTAATAATGAGTTATACTACATGTACAAATATGCTTTGATTGTCTGCATCATTGTGAAGCAAATTTCTTATAATCTATTAAGACTTAAGAGCTAATTGAAAACCATTGTTAAATATGTATTTCCTGCCTACTTTTGCTTCTATTAGACATGTATTTTATATTAAAAATCATTATTATAGGATTAAGTTAGTACATTATTAATTTTTAGTATAAAAAATTATATTTAATTTTTTAATAATTTTTACTTTTTTAAAAAATATTTTTATTTTATTTTTTAAGTGGACTGATCCGCTAACCCACTAACTCACTTTAAAGTGAAATGGATTAGTATTTTCAATCCACTTTACAAAAGTAAACTAACCCAACCCAATTTACTTTTTTGATGGCTTGGACCAACCCTACCAATTTTTTGGTGGGCTGATCCACCCTTAAGTATAAGGAGGCAGAGGGGGTACGTCCGTGACACAGGAGCTATTCTACTGTCTTCTTGACCCAACGATGGCGAGTGAAAGGTTGGTGCTAACAGTGATCAGGGCCGCGAGGCCAACCTTCCGCAACCAAAACGACAAAATCATTTTTGCCGCTTTTCCTTCTAACTGTCATACTTATTAGCTTTAGTGGAACCATCAGTTGCCTATATGCCATGTTGTCTTTATGATTTTTCTTTTTAATGTTCCCTGCATAAAAGTTCTACTTGCTTTTGTACTAATTAACTGTGTTTTTAATATTTTGTTTTGCTTTTGTACAGATTTATTTTCCCTTCAGTTCCCATTGGTTCTGGTAGTGATCTTGATCCTGGGCCTGCTGCTGGAGTGTTTCCTTCAAGGTATTCTTACCTGCATTACTTTTTTAATCTCTTAACACAATTGTTAATCTCCTTTTTTTTTTTTTTTTTATCTGATTCTTATATTTGCTTTGAAACTTTCCTCCCTCGATTTCAGGGGTGGTCATGGCATTGGTGGAAGCATGCTTGTAGGTAAGTTTAAAATATTCCAATTTATTTAAATAAAATTGTGCATTATTTTTGCATAACCAGAATTGTTGATGCTAAGTTCAACATTAGAAGCAGGGCCTAATGACCCCCGTTGGTTTGGTGGCGTTGGTGGTATTGGTGGAGATCCTGCTTTTCCTGGAGGATTGCCGTAAGTTTACATTTCTTTCTTTTTATTATTTATCCGAGTGATCCGTGTAGCGTAGTAAAAGGCAGTGCAACCTACAAAGCATGCCTTAGGTGCTAAGGCAAGGGAAGGGAAGGTTCCAAGTTCTTGCTCTGAGGCAATTTTACTTCGATGAGGTGTACATCACATCACTTGTACCTTGACTATTACTAATGGGCAATGGAAAACAGTGGAGGATCTAGGATCCTAAGTTAGTGGAAGTAATTTATTTAAAAAAATAAAAAATTGATAATTATCATTATCATTTAGAATATTTAGATTTAAACACGAAAATAAAAGGTATAAAATATAAAATTTTAAGATAAATATGTACATTTTATTAAAATAAAAGGGTACATTTATTTACTCTCATATGTGAACCGATAAGAAAGTTCAAATACATAAAATTATAGGATGCAAAATATAAAATTAGGAAGTGCAAAATATAATATTTTTGGATAAATATTAATGGTTTTATTGAAGTTTTTGAAGTTTTTCTTTTTCTTTTTTTGTTCTTTCTTTCTTCTCCTTCTCTGTGTCGTTTCGTTTTCTACTTTTCTTTAATTCTGTTTCACTATATCAAAAGCCTTTTAAAATTTTAAAGTTTAAACTATATTCACTATTCAGTATATTATATTGTATTTTAAAATGGACTTGAGGCTGAGATGTAGATAAGAGGAGACGACTTTTGCTTTCCAGTGGGGATTGATTCAAGTCCATTTTATTTACCTTTGATAGGATTTTAACATTAGTAGTAATAACTAAAAAAAATATTTTAATAACTATTACTAATTTTTATTATATATTTTAATAACTATTACTTTTTAATAATTATTATCTTTTGTCAAATTCTTTTTTTTTAAATCAGGTTCGATATTCTCTGTTTTCTTCTCAGTTTTTTATTTCTGTTTTTTTTTCCTTTCTTAATACAAAGTTATTCATTTTCTTTGTTTTCTTTTTTTCTTGACTTTTTTTTTTGTCTTTATATTCTTAAGAATTTTTATTGTTAATGATAATTAGTGCATGATTTTTTAGTTTTATTTTTCTTTTTTAGTTTATATATTTATATTATAAATTTTTTAATACATATATAAAAGCATTAGAATAGTGGTCATCCCGCTATCTGCTATCCTGCTATCCCAGTTTTGAGGGCGGCTACTGCACTCTGCATTCGGGATTGATAACTATGCTGCCATCTAGTTGATAGCAATGTTGCAAGGAATAAGTCAGTAAATTTTTGTGCAACAATTTGAGTTAAACCGGAATATTTTTGACTACACAGAATGATGCATTCCTACTACTCAATTTCTGGTGTCAAAATCATGTATGTATGTGACTAGATGGCAGGATATTATATCAAATTGCAAGGAATAAGTCAGTAAATATTTATGTATCTAACTTGTTTCTACCTGTTTTCCAGACCACAACGAAATATGTGTCTCGCAATTCTTGTTGATGGATCAACATTGGTCTCTAGAGGAAGAACAAGGCATTCAATTTTCTGAAATTGAAACAGCATTTCAAATTCAATGTTCTGAAATCGAAACAGCATGTGAAGAAATTCAGTTGATGTTGTCTCGTACTCAGGAAATTGTATGTGATATAAATAGATCGATGAACCGGTTGTGTGTCCTTGAGGATAATATGGAATCAATGCATTCTGGTGTGAATGCCAGGTTAGATCAAATTACAGAAAAATTGGACAAAGTGATGAGGTTGAGAAATAGAAAAACTACATCAACTGGCACAGTTATAGGTGATTTGAAGTTGTCTTAATCTTTGGACATTTCCCATGGGTGTGTAGAACATTATTTCATGGTTTTCCTTCTCATTGTATGCTTTATAGATTTTCAGATGATGGCTGAGTAATGTAAGTCAGCACTTCTCTAATATAATGTGTATCTCAATGGTTCTTAACTTTAACAAACTGGAAGGCTGAATGTGACTAAGCAGTGTGACAAAATGACCTTCCTTCAATTGCTTGTAGTCACTTCATGTGTGGAAAGTTCTGTTTTATAGCTTTTGTAATTTTTTTCATGCTTAAATATTTCCTTCACTCTTTTATTTATTTATTCAAAACTGTTTTTTATATTGAATTTTTTTTATATGATTATATTTAATTGTATATAGTGGAACAATATAATTAGTCTCTCTACTCCCTATAGTACGTAGATTATAATTTTCCAACCTAGACCACATTTTTTTAAAAAATAAATATAAGAAAAAATATTTTTTAATCTAAGACCGATATTTCATAAGTAATTTCACTCTTTTTTTAAATAAATTTAAGAAAAATTATTTTTTAATTTTAGACAGTGTAAAATAATATAAAATATTTTTTTATTAATATATGCAAGTGTCCATTTTCATTTTATCTGTTTGGAGACTTGAGACACGAGAGTTTTAGAGTTATAGTGGCTCAATATAATGAGCATGTCTACTCTCTTATGGTACATATTTTATAATATTGTACAATTACAATGCATATCCGCGTCTTCATAGATGCAGTTTTTAATGTGGCTAGATATGTTAGAAGTGCTCACGACTCTCATAGAAAATAAAATATATGTTTTTTCATATTATATCATTAAATATATGCATAAATTATCTTACACGTGTGTAACATTCCTGGATACAAAGATATGTATAATCATGAAATTCTTAAAAAATAAATTAATTTTTAAAATTGGGCAAACAAAATATTATTTGTTATATATATATATATATATATATATATATATATAAACATAAAATATTTTTGTAAACAATATTGAACTATATATATATATATATATATTATGTTTTTTTCAGTTTTTGCCAATATATGTAAGCATTTCTAAAAAAATTAGATATATTGTTCTATGTAATATATATAGTTCATAATGCCAGTATACTACCCCTTGTACATAGGCACACGAGGGAAACAACTTAATTAGGCTAGGTACTCCCGGCTGTATATTGGCTTTGTTTTGTTATATGTTTCTTAAGAAAAATATTAAGCATTATGAAAATAAGTAAATATAAAAAGTACCTTCAGTTTTAATTTAAAATATTTTTTAAAATAAGATTTAACTATATATATATATACACATATTTAAAAATTTAATTATGAATTTTTTAAAATTCAGTATATATAAAATAGCATAGCACAATATGTTATATACCTGTATACTCCCCATAGTACATTGTGTACAGAGGGCAACAACTTACGTAGACTTTGTACTCCGGCGGTACATAGGTTTTGATTTTGTTTTCAAATGACTATAAGAAACCTTATTTTTTAATCGTAAATGGAGTAAAAATATATAAAAAGTTTTTCTAAAAAATATTGAAATACACACACAGATATATATATATATATATATATATTTTAGTATTTCCCAATATATATATATATATATATATATATATATATATATATGCATTTCTAAAAAAATTAAATATATTGTTTCATGGGAATGATATGTTTTTGGATGACTATTATTGGTAGGATTGTTTAGTTATATGTTTCTTAAAATAATATTAAGCATTATGAAAATAAGTAAATATATAAAGTACCTTCAGTTTTAATTTAAAATGTTTTTTTAAAAAGATTGAACTATATATATACATATTTAAAAAACTGATTATGATTTTTTTAAAATTGAGGATATATAAGTATTTTGAAAAATTTCTTATACAAAGTGCGTAT
>PYAF01002582.1:159131-201065 GCA_007407185.1 Glycine tomentella
GGCTTTGTTTTGTTATATGTTTCTTAAAAAAAATATTAAGCATTCTGAAAATAATTAAATATATAAAATACCTCCGGTTTTAATTTAAAATATTTTTCTAAACAAGATTGAACTATATATATATATATATTTAAAAATTTAATTATGAATTTTTTAAAATTCAGGATATGTAAGCATTTTGAAGAATTTCTTATACAAATTGCATAGCACAATATGTTATATGCATGTATACTACCCATTGTACATAGGAAAAATAGGGAAACAACTTAATTCCGGCTGAACATAGGCTTTATTTTGTGTTTTCAAATAGATTAGTACTAAACTTGACATTTTATACTTTAGCTTGTAAAATTAACTTAAAATAAAAGGGTTGTATTTAAATTTTACAGTGCACCACTTATAAGCCACAAAACTTTCCTACTTCTTTCCATCATTAATATCCAAACACAGGAAGGTACTCTCTTTCATTCCCTCTTCATTTTATTCCATTCTCTCTTAAACATCTGAGCATAACCACAACACCAAACTACAAAAAAATAAAGTGTTCTTGATACTTTACAAACAACGAACACAATGCCACATTAAAGACATTTAAGGTCTGAGTGATGACACATAAAAGACATTTAAGGTTTACCAATCAAGAATAGAATGAAATGACTAATTAATATCAATACATTCTAATAGAAAGGTTTCAGCTAAGCTATCAAACATGTTACTTCCTTCTATATAAAAATAAAATGGAAACAGTTAACATATATTTACCTTGATTTCGTAGTTTGTATTGCCATCTTATAGAAGCAAAAGAATAAATTTATTTACCTACATAAAATATAAAAAGCAAACACGTTGCAAAAAGAATATTTGGAGAAGAATATTTCAGTTTTACTAGATCTGACAGACAAAAAACATTCTACATAATAAATTTCCAGCCCCTTTCTCCTGACTCTCTATTTTATGTTTTACTCAAGCATATTTGTATTTGTTGCAGCCTCATACACAAGCAACCCAAAATAAACCCAATGTGTATAGAGGAAGTCTTAAATTTTTTAACATGGACCACAGGGAAAAGTACTGGTTTACTTCATTATTTTCTATCTCTGGAAAACAAGTTCTTCCAACAAAAAAAGAAAAGACGAGAGAGAAAGAGAATAAAAAAACTGCAAGTAAATCCAAGTTCATGACCACAATGAACGTCTCTGTCCTTCTTCTGCACACTATGAAAGAAATTCAATTCAACCCTTAAAATGACTATTAGAACTTTTGGAAAAAAGATAGGCAAAAGAGAGTAAGAATCTGGTCAAAAGCAAAAGATAAAAGGCAGAGAATGCTACTTTTTATTCTAATTAAAAATTATAAGATGAAATTTATCGAAAACATTACCAGAATATCTAAATTTTCAAATATAAGGGGGTAATTTGTCCAACTATGAAAGAAGACAATGCAATCATTTGATAAGGTGGGAAGATTAACATTCTTTATACATGAATACACACACCTCATGTATACTTACGGGATGAAAACAGATACGAAATTGTGAAAAGACTCTATTTATCACCAATATGCCAATACCTTTTGACTCTTAACAGTTTTATCATCCAATGAAAACAATGCAATGTAATGACTGTTTGATGTAAAATAGACCAGCATACTAAGTCATGTAATAAATTAGGGAGCATTAGAATTTAGAAAATGTTGAAAAAACATAATTCCAATTTAGGAAAGAGTAACAAATTCAACAAGAATATTTGGTCAATGGCTGATAATTTCTTCTGAAATCTGGCTAATTTGATCCCCAATTCAAAATATTTGGTCATGCTAATTTGATCCAACAAGATTTCTTAAAAATAATACATTAGGTGATATTGCCTTGGTGTACTTGACCATATATGTTATGCAGGATTAAATATAGATAAAAAAAAAAAAAAAAACCAAAGACAGTCTGTCTATCCAAACTGTCACATGTTTGGAATGCTCCTCTAATTATTTGATGAGTACTCAAGGATTCTCAGATACACTGCCATAAAGATTTTCAGGATTATTCCACCATGAAAACCAACCAAATTAAATCAAAGATTAGTACTAAGATAATGGAAAGACAAATGTATATTATACTCACCAGTTTTTGTGATAAATAGCATGTACAGTATAGTAATATATATTAAATAAATTGTCAATATTTTCAAGGCATGGGAGACTCGGGAACAAAAGAGTCAGATACATATTCAAATTTTGCTTCAAGTGCAGCCAACCTGTTTTCTATAGCATATTGTGCTAATCAGTAGTGCTCGTCAACCTGGTCAATTCTATTATCAATTGAACTTTTCATGTTCAAAATATTGTCATTACTCATTAGTATCATTAATTTTCTCAACAGTATTTTTTAGTTGTTGTTGTACTTTAACCATGTTAGTACGTAGAATAGAAGTGGTCAACTCGTTACTCCTATGTTAATGAACTACTATTGATGGTGGGGACGTACTTTGTTAAATTATCTCTTGAGAGCCTTGTTGGACACAACTGAGATGGGAAAAAATCCTATCAATCATTCCGTAGTTGTATATTGGATATTCACTCAATAATTCGATATCAAGCTTAGACTCAGGCATATCCTGAAAAGTAAAAAAATAAATTCATGTCTAGTTGTGGTGAACCTAAAATGCATATAACAATCACAAAAAACTACAATAGTCAATTCAAATCAAAAGAAACTTACCTCTATAGTTTGCTGCCAAAGAGTATCTAAGCCTTCCAACTTGTCCTTGTAGAGATCAAAGAGTCATGTAATAATCTCTCATACATACTTTTATAAGATTGAATAGAGAAGACAATTTATCAAATTTTTCATGAAAGGTTTTTAAATCAATCAATTCGCCTGTTGCTTTCACATAGGATTTGACTATATCATTCCATATCTTTTTTGGCCAATTAAGCCCTTTGCGGTGTTCTAAGTGTTGTTCTATGATGTATAAAAATATTCTAGCATTCTTAGTGTTGTCCATCCTAAAGAAAACATTAAAACAACGAATTCAATAAAAAAAAAAATTAAATGTCTCACATTAGTTTCTGAAATTAAGAAAATATTAAATAAGTCTTGATTTAATTACTTCTTGTCATTTTAATTCCTAAATATATGCTATCATTATCACTTTAGTCACACATTTTCTCAATATTGTTTTAATTGATCTTCAAATGCTCAACACAGCCTTTACTGTCTTTAGTCTAGAACAAAAGAGAAGAGATCAAGAAGTTTAGGCTTTATTTAACAAAAAAAAAAAAAAAAACAAAAGGACAAGAATAATAAAAATATGTCAAAATTTACTTACTCTTAAAGGACAATAACAAAATCGTCTATTTGGATTTTTGGCATGTGTGAGGTTTTGAATATTAACTTACCATTCCCACAAGGACAAGAAGCAGCCATAAATTACAAAAAGACAAACATAATAGAATCAAGTATCTTATAACAACCATATCGAATCAGGGACCACAGGCAAACCAATGTCCATAAAATAAAATTAAAAACAGAAGAGACAACATTTTGTGAAACTCTAAACATGTAAAAAAAAATGAAAGGCGTACACATTCAACACAAAAAATATCAAAAAATAGCAAACATTCACAACAATACAAAAGATGAAGTACACAACATTGCAGGCTATCTCAGGTATGAGGCAAGTATTTATCCTTGTAGGCTATCTCAGGTACGAACCTCACAACAAGGATTTATAATTTTTGGGGATAAAAACCAAAGGAAGAACGAGCGACGGTGGTGTGACTGGTAGGTGCGCCTTTCTTAAGAAGTGTTTTTTTTTAAAGGTGTCAGTGATGATGGGGTAGGTAATACTATTAAATATAACGTAAGAAGAGTGTTTTTTTTTTTAAAAAAATTAAAAATTAATTGTATATATTTATTTTTTAAAATAAATTTAAAAAGTTTTAAAATTAAATTAAGTATACTAGTTTATTCTTAGTCATTTGAAAACACAAAATAGAGCCTATATACCGTTGGTGGTACATAGCCTAATTAAGTTGTTTCCCTATTTTGCCTATGCACTATGGATAGTATACAGGTAGTATTATATATATATATATATATATATATATATATATATTTATATAGTTGAATATTGTTTACAAAACCTTTTATATTTTTTTAATTGATTTACGATTAAAAAATAAGGTTTCTTAGTCCTTTGTAAACACAAAATAAAGTCTATGTACAGCCGGGGGTACATTACCTAATTAAGTTGTTTCCCTATTTTCCCTATGAACAATGGGTAGTATCCAGGCATATAACATATTGTGCTATGCACTTTGTATAAGAAATTTTTCAAAATGCTTATATATCCTGAATTTTAAAAAATTCATAATTAAATTTTTAAATATATATATATATATATATATATATATATATTTATATATAGTTCAATCTTGTTTAGAAAAACATTTCAAATTAAAACTGGAAGTACATGGGCCAATTAAGTTGCTGCCCTATGTACACTATATACTACGGGTGATAGATAGCCATATAACATATTGTGCTACGCACTTTGTATAAGAAAATTTTCAAAATGCTTATATATCCTGAATTTAAAAAAAATCATAATTAATTTTTTAAATATGTATATATATAGTTCAATCTTGTTTAAAAAACATTTTAAATTAAAACTGAAGGTACTTTATATATTTACTTATTTTCATATATATAATGCTTAATATTTTTTTTTAAGAAACATATAACAAAACAATTCCGATTACCGCCGGGAACAGATTAAAACTGTTACAGGTCTAATTGCCTTTAATTACCTTCCTCAAATTTGATTGAAGTTTCTCCAAGAAAACATATTGCTCATGTGGAAGAGAAACAATTAGCCCAATAACACCATTAATGGTGCCCAAGATAACAGTTGGAATCTGGCCCACATCTGCCGGAACCGATTGATAAATTCTCCAAGGTGATACTCACCAACTACTTCAAAGTGATTTAACAAAGGAAGAAGATGAATAGTTCCAAATTTTGTCTATCCTCAAGAGTTTTTGTCGAGCTTGCAGCGACATGTCACTCCAGAACTGTATGGCAAAAATGTAATGCACCAATAAGAGACAAAGTAAACATGTCACAAGTTGCATTTTTATCAAGAGAACAAGGTAAGCATGACCTAGGTCAAAGCTTAATCTATGTGAAATATGGTTTTAAGTAGCAGATTGCAACCATCATTGTGGCTGCAATATTTCTGTTTCTAAGGTCTTTGCAACCACATTGACTGCATTTACCCACAATTCCCTGCAATATTGCTAATCACAACTGCACTGCGACCTGAACCACAATTTTAAAACCACTAGTGTGAATTAACATCAATTAAAAACCACTAGTAGGAAGCATGGATATGACACAGACACAAATATGATACAAAATAAACCAAGGTTTTAAATTGTGGTGGCAAATGTGGTTTTGTTGCGGTCCCTGATATTGTGGATAAATATGGTTGATGCAGCCGCAATTATGGTCGTGATGCAATCACAAAAGCCTTAATATTGTGACCACAATAGCGGTAGCATATGTATTTTAAAACCTTGAAATAAACAAGGGAATAAGACGGACTTTTAAAATCACGAGATGACACATAGCAAGGGTATAACATACAAAATAATATTAATACATAATTAAATACTAAAAGTAGAGACTAAAATTGTTTCAAAAGCAACATTTTAATCGTTGTACACACAATAAAATAATATTATCGGTCATTATTGTGGCAGTGCCGCAGTGCACCATCCGTATTGTTACAAAATTAAAAAATAAATGAAAGTTAAAAATGGTAGGACACAAGTAGAAGTATCTGTTAGTGTCCGACTTCGATGCATGTACTTTTAAATCCATTTTGAAGTTTGTGTGATTCACTATTGATAATTCATTGCCCCAGCTAGAAAAGTATCATCCATGTTAACCTTGAGTTCAAAAAGTTGGCAAGTATTGTTTAATGGACAACAAATGAAAAGTAACAAGAAATATCAGAAACTATCACTGAATGACATTTATCAATCAAAAAAAACACTTAAATTATAAATCCAAACCCTGCAAAAGTAATCAAAGTGTTCCCACTGTAAGATCCAATATAAACCCAATCAAACCATCACTATTACAATCAATACAAAACAGTAATTCAAATTCATGACATGTTCATAAAATACACAACAATATAAGATAAGAAATATGTGACAGTTGTAGCACAAATAAGCTAAATAATACATTTTAGATTAACAAAACCAAACATTAAGGCATACACTTGAAGAAAAGCAAAAATTAAAGCAAGAGATTTGAGAAAGTAATCCCTCCCATTTGCTCTTAATTTGATGTGTGCTTTTAATCATAAGTTAGCACCAGCAAATAATACAACACACACAGCTAAAATCTCTAATAACTGAATTTCAAAACTAAATCATTATTTTCTCTCATCAACCAAACAAAAGTGAAAATGAAATTGACATGACAATTTCTCTATTTTTTTAACCCTGAATCAGCAATTAGAAATGAAAAAAAGCATTAAGGTATCATATAGTCAAGCCAATATCTGATTTGGGGAAGCACTGGTTATAGTGTAACTCTTCTTCAATAGGAATCACATAACAAAGACCAATTCCACATGGGCATTGTTTTAATTGATCTTCTGAATATGTAAAAAAATGAAAGGAGTACCCATTCAACACAAAAAAATATAAAAAAAAAAAAAAACAGCAAACATTCACAACAACAATTCAAAAGAAGAAGTACACAGCATGCCGTGGAGAATGAAATGGTAGAATGGTGGAAGAACGAGCGACGGTGGAAGAATCGGTGGTGGGTCAAAGGAAGAACGAGCGACGGTGGTGACCGGTGAGTGCGGCTTGGAGCCACTGACGTAGCTACGTTAAGCCCAAGGGGTGCACTTGCACCCCCTTAATTTTAAAAATTCACAAGTAAATATTTTCTTTAGAATTTTTTTAAGTAAAATTATATATTTTTGTATTATATTTTTTCTATATTTATATATTTAAACCCCCTCACTTAAAAAAATTATATATAATTATCTAATATTTTTAATTTTGTCTTTCCTAATTTTATATATTTGAACGTATTACTCTCATATTTTTATATTTTCATATTTTATATTTTTTAATTTTATATATTTAAACATATCATTATCAATTTTTATTTAAATATTTAACTTAAAAATTCAATTTTTATTTTTTTAAATAAATTGTTTTCACTAATCCAGGATGTTAGATTCAGCACTGCTTAAAGCGACGATGGTGGTGGTCACTGGTGAGTGTTCTTTAGTCATAGAAGAAATGGTGCCGTGACCTATGAGTGTGGCTTCGGAAATATAAGAAATAAATTTCCATTGGTTTGACGCATGGGGAGGGAAATTTTGCATACGTAGACTACTTTGTGAGCTTTTTTTTTAATCTATACTAGACTTTTTTATTATTTTTACATTTTTATTTAATTAATAAATATAAATCAGAATTTAATTTAAATGAATATTAATCATATTCTAAATAATACAAATAAATAATAAATATTATAAATGTATAATAAGAATTTAAAATTTAAATTTATATATATTGAAGAAGTTATTTTAAAACTTTCAAGATAAGTTTTCTATGTTTTCATTTTACTGGTTTATAATATAATTTTATAATTTTTAATATAGATTGGGTTAAACTAGATCAATTACTGACTTATCGATTGGACCACTGACCAATTACCTCGATCAAGTTAATAACTGGATCGATTTTCACAATTATGATATTAAGTATTCCATTAACCAGACTATCCTATCCCACAAGAAAAAAATAAAGAATTCGAATTTCTTAAATTAAATAATTTCAAATTATTTATTTTAAATTATGATATTCATTTATTATAAATTTGAATTTTAAATTTTTATTATACATTTTTAATGTCTATTTTTTTTATTTTTAATTTAAAATATGATTGGTATCCATTTAAATTAAATTATATTCGAATCCATTAATTGAATAAAAAATATTCAAATTAAAAATTAAACTATTTTTTTATATTTAAATTATGATTATAAAAATTTATTTTTTAATATAAATTATAAATTTACATAATAGTGCTATATTTTGTAAGAAATGAAAATAAGAATATACTTTTATTTTTTAAAAAATATTAATTAATTATGATCTACTTACACTCCTTTTTATTTATTTACACTCTTAGTTAATTACTTTAAATACTAGTTTCCTAATTATTTAATTCACTTACGTTTTATTATAATCCATTATTCACTTCCACCTGAACACAAAAAAAATTTCGTATACCCAGTGAGCGAAACGGTGCACCGAAACTGTCCATCGTCTCTCTCTGAAACGGAGTAATTCTGAAACGGAGTGTTTAATTCTGAAACGGTGTGTTTAATTCTGAAACGGTGTGTTTTATTATAATCTATTCACTTCCACCACTTTTGTACACCAAAAAAATTGTTCGTATACCCGGTGAGCGAAACGGTACGGCGAAACGGTGCTCCCTTCTATTACAAAAGGCCCTTCCTTATTTTCTCATAATAAATGTAATTTACTGGGATGTAAGTTACTGGAATAATGATTTCTATATCATTATCAATAGCCTTTTTAAATAGGCAAAGTAACTGTACAAGAGGTTACTGTTGTTATAAAAGAGAATAACGTAATACTAGAATTACGTAACAATAAAAATAGAAGATTATAAATAAGATAACAGTTTCTAAAGAATATCTACAATTAAAACAACTGGATAATATCTTAATCTAATGAATAACAAACATTGACCAAGTAATATTCTCTAATAGTGCTGTTCAATTTGATAGTTCCTCTTCTTCTTCACTGAGGTATAGACTCATTCGGTAGTTCTTTCAATTTTTTCTTTCTTCTCCTCGTTCCTCTTCTTCTTCACCGAGGTATGGTTTCTTCTATTTCTCCTTCTTCAAATCTGCAAATTTTTTGTTATTACTGATTTTTTTCGTGCTACTTTTTTTTTTTTTTGTTAACACTGAATTTTTTCGTTATCCCATGTATTTTTTATTTTTTTGTAGTTTGGTGGATATGTTTTTAAAAAATATATATTATAAAGATTGTATTATATGATTGGTACTTGTAGCTAGTCCTTTTGACAACAAATTTATATTAAGACTTTATTATATGATTGGTACTGAAGTGTGGTTCACAATGATTGATACATTAATTTTTATTCTTAATTTTTTCCACCTTAAAGCTCATGCTTACATGTGTTTGTCGTAATTTTTGGTCTTTGCTGTTTATATGTCATTTTTTTCCCCTCATCAAAACATATAAATTTATATTTTGATATAAGAAATCGAACATTTGCCAGTGTTTCTTGGATTTATGGTCAGTGAAAAATGCTTTAGGTTTTTTGTCATTTTTATGTCTCACTATGAGTGTGTCTTTGTTTCCTATATCGTAAGTACAAATATGAAGGTAGAGCAGGGTTGCTTTTGTGGAGTGAACTACAAGTTCAACGAATTTTGAGCCATGCACTTTTGATAGAGGTGACAAAAAGTATGTTTCGTGAGTTGAAAGTTTATATTTTTGGAGACTGTGAAAACATTTTATATAATTTTCAATATTTATATTTCGATGCTTCTTATCATGTTTTCAGAGGACTCTAATCTTAAGGGTTTGGTGTTTGATTTTATACCTGTTACTGGTTTTTTTTTTTTTATCCCGTACAACTTTTTATGGTCATTTTGTCTAAATATGATGCTGCTTTTATTTTGTAAACTTTTTATACCTGTTTGGTTTTATTCCAATCTTATTAGTTGTGTTTCTCATTTACTAAATTTTACTATATGTTTAATATTGCCGCTTACCCGTGCAGAGTACTGCACTGATGTTTTAAAAAAATAAATATTACAAAGATTGTATTATATGATTGGTACTTGTAGCTTGTCCTTTTCAGCATATATACACCAATCCAAGCGCAACAGAGACTTGTATATTTATGTGTTCATAATCGATGAGTATTTAGCAGATTCCTTTATTATATTTAAGAGACTTAATATTGTTTTTTGTTTATATTTGATTTCATTGACTTCTTGTTATGTATAATTTTATTTTGGTCCTCCATGGTCTATGTATTTATTCACATTGATAATTAAATAATTTAATATCAAGCAGAACCAAGGGTTGTAGTTATGAATATGGGGTGTACAAGGCATTATTTATTTTGTTTATAAATAATGCTTATAAATTTCTTTTTACTGAAAGATACCCTTATTGTACGTATTTTATTTTATTCAAAATTCAAATTTAAATCTTTTAGATTTTATTTTATCTTTTAGGGATTGATTAGGTAGTTATCTTTAAATTTATTAGGAATTATCATAATCATTATCTTTCTAAATCTGTTTTTTTATATATCTTAAATCTGTTTTTTCTTTTTTTAAATTTTAAATCTGTTTTTTAATATATCTTAAATCTTTTTTATCTTAAATTTGTTTTTTTATTTATTTATTCTCCTAATTTTTTTACTAAAAGATACCCTTATTGTAAGTATTTTATTTTATTCAAATTTAAATCTTTTAGATTTTATTTTATCTTTTAGGGATTAGATTAGATAGTTATCTTTAAATTTATTAGGAATTATCATAATCATTATCTTTCTAAATCTGTTTTTTCTTTTTTTAAATTTTAAATATGTTTTTTTATATATCTTAAATCTTTTTTACCTTAAATTTGTTTTTTTTTATTTATTCTGCTAATATACTTGTCATTTGATATGCTAGAAAATGACTTCCATGAAGAACCTATGTCATATTAATAATTTGAAGAGTTGGAGATCAAACGATGCAATCCTCGAAAAGTTAACAGCAACCAATTTTGACAATTTAGCTAGAATTTCTTCCTCTATGGTCACAGATGTTAAACTTTTATCCTATCTCTTTGACTTCTATGATAAGCGTTCATATTCTTTCAAATTCGGTAAAGATATTTTATTACCAATCAAGTTGACAGATGTTCTTCATATATTAGGTTTACCTATAAAGGGCATGCCTGTAATTGAAAATGAAACATCCATGACGCCTCAGGAAGTGGTAATGAAATATTTGGAGCGAGATTATTGTAAAACAAAAAAAAGTAAAGGTGTGAACTATGATACATCCACAGTGGAATTGTCTTCGTTAAGAAATAATTTTATGCATGGCGATTCCAGCGACTTATCCCAATAAGTCAGGGCATATGTCCTGTATGTTTTGGGATCTATTATTTTTCCTCGCTCCAATGAAGTTAATGTTTATTATTTATTACTTTTGGAAAACATTGATGACATTGGATCGTATGCATGGGAGCAGTTTGTTTGGTGAACATTCATGTTGCTCTTGAAAAACGAAAGAAAAAAAAAAGATAAAGGAAAAACTGTAAATGATTTGCCCTTTACTACCATTCTTCTTCAAGTAAGTTTTGTAATTTTTGTTATAATATTTACTTTTTGTATTGTATTCTATTGTGTTTTGAATATATGTTATTTATAACAATTTTTTTGTCAAATGTACGTGGAGATTTTTTTGCTTGAACATATTCCGAAACTACGGACCCATTGCCTCCCATATCTTTTGAATCGTCCCTACTCTGTAACTCAAGAAGAGTTGATCTCCAACAATTTTGTAGAGAGGGACTTTCCATTGATTAATAAATGGGTTGAAAAATTTGTTAATAAAACCCATTTTGGCATATTGGAAAAATTATATATTGATACTTTGAAGGATATTGAGTCTAATGATGTAAGTTTATATAAATATTCTTATTGTAAATGAAAATCCTTCTTTATCTGTTGACTTGATAATTAATTTGTATTGTTTATGTTGTTATTACAGATTATTTGGAACCCATATCAAGAAATAAATCTTCTTGAGGCTTATTTGTGTCATAGACTCATAAGCATCTAGTAGCATGTAGGACAATTTTAATTTTCTGGAATTCTGTTACATATAATTGTCCTGATCGGTGCCCGCAAAAGTATGGCTTGGATGCGACGCAAAAGTGCAAGACCATGCCACTGCCCAGGAAGATTAATAATAAGGCAAAAAGAGGTCACCGGTCTTATTGGTTAGAAAAAGGCCAAGATTATATTAAAGACTGGAATTCCAAAAGAACTTGCATTCTTCATTATGGTATTTCTCTTTTTTCAATTCCTTGCAAGTTATTTAAAAATTACATTTTATTTGTTTTCATGTTAAAGCATTAAATTCGTTAGTTGCATTAGCTTTCTTTTGGTTGATAGGCAATGATTTAATTGTGATGTTGTTTTTGTTTCTTCAGACTCAGACTCAGATAGCTCTATTAAGGATGTGTGGGAGCATGATGAGCATGATAATGAGGATAACATGCAGGATGAGGAAGGAACTCCATATCTCCCAACAATAAATCGTATGCATATATAATTTTCTTTTAATGTGAAAGGATTTATGAAACTTGGTAGGAATTTAATAAATTTCATATGATTTTTTTGTGGACAGAAGTGGATAACATGCAGGATAATGAGGAAGAAAGAATATGGTGGAAATCTAGACCTTATGTTGAATCCCTCTCACCTCCCTCACCAATGAATGGTATGCATATATAATTTTCCATCTCCCCGAATGGATTTATGAAACTTGGTAGGAGTTTAATAAATTTCATATGGTTTTTTTGTGGACAGAAGTGGATAACATGCAGGATAATGAGGAGGAAGGAAATCAAGAATATATCCTGAATCCCTTTCCACTTATCACGCTGAATCCCTCTCCACCTCCCTCAACAATGAATGGTATGCATATAGAATTTTCCATCTCCTCGAAAGGATTTATGAAACTTGGTAGGAGTTTAATAAATTTCATTTGGTTACACATGGTTGATTAGTACTTTCGGTTAAATATGGTTGGACATTGAGGTTGATGTTATATAAATTAAAGCATGTTAGATTAGATATCAATGATTTTTATTTTTCTTTTAAATATTAGATATAACAGTAATAGCATGTGACATGGTCCACACTCACTACTGAGAAATATCTGAATATTTTGGGATAAGAAACAATTTTATTTTGAAGGTTGCTACTTTTTTCTATTACTTTTTATTTTATTATAATTAGACATCAATTAAAAAATAGTATAAAACCAGGTGCAGAAAATTCTTGGCTGTGTGAAGATATGAAAGAAGTTCATAGTAAGCAGCCTTGCATTTTTAAGGAAGTATAATTTACATAATATTTCAATCAATAATTATTAGGCATCATCTTAAAAGATTGAAATTCAAATTAAAGATTTCAATAACAATACTTAAATAAAGATTAAGATATATTTTTTATCCTCATAAATATGAAAATATTTGAAACTCATCTCTATCAAATTTCAATATGTAGGTAAATGGGTGACATAAAAAATTTAGATAGGAAGTTGATTACCCTTTAATCATCATTTACTGAGGTTGCTTAAACAACAACAATTTTGTAACACAAGCTGGAAGTAATAACACTGAATAACGAAGCACAAGCTAGAAGTAATACCTGTATGGGCAAATAAGTGAATACATAGTGCAATGCATATATTGAACTTTGTACTACAGGGGGTATGTAGGTAAATGGGTGACAAAAAAAATTTAGATAGGAAGTTGATTACCCTTTAATCATCATTTACTGAGGTTGCTTAAACAACAACAATTTTGAACTCATCAGCAAAATCAGACATGAAATTCACATGAAAAAGGTATCATTGTTCAAAGTCAAAGGAAACCAAAGCTAGCTCATCCATTAAAATTTAAAATTCCACTAATCCCTTTCACTGTACACGTCCTATCACTTATTTTTATTGTCTATCTGTAGGATCAAATTCTGATTGATGAGGTCAAAGAACTTCACCAAAAGGTTTCAGGAATTAGGTTTCGTTCCTTAAAATGATTCATATATCTAGATATATATATATATATATATATATATATATATATATTCCAACAAATTTCTGACAGCTAATTTCATTGATACTATTGTAGGGAAAGGAAAATGAAGAACCACAAAAGGTATAAAAAAGACACTCTATATCTCAGAATATGCCATTCATAGTTTTTCATAAATATATACATAAGCATGTATAATGAAAAATCCAAGACATAGACAGGCAAAGCTAAGGGAGAGGCATCAAATATTAAACAGATTTCCCTCATTTACAATCAGCTTGCAATGTTTATCTAGAAGCAAAGAATTCATGTTAACAAAAGATTGGGATTTCAGGATACTGAAGCTAAGTGTAGAAAAGGTGTTGCAACATTATATCCTCCATTCACTTTCAACTATGGATGTAATATACTTGCTCCTATCAGTCTCCAGCTAAGCCCACCAGAATCTCAATGCAGTAAGCCATTAGCAAAAGCAATGAAATTGGGGTATTCCTTCAATCTATAACTATTTCCTAGGTCTCATCAAGAAAATGTAGAACTTAATAGAAAGACAAACTAGAAAGATAAACCTCATCCACAAGGAAAATGAAGAACTACAAAAGGTATAAAAAAGACACACTATATTTCAGAATATGCCATTCATAGTTTTTCATAAATATATACATAAGCATGTATAATGAAAAATCCAAGCCATAGACAGGCAAAGCTAAGGGAGAGGCATCAAATATTAAACAAATTTATCTCATTTACAATCAGCTTGCAATGTTTATCTAGAAGCAAAGAATTCATGTTTTACTTTAACTTAAACAAAAGATTTGGATTTCATGTTACGGATGCTAAGCGAAGAAAAGGTGTTGCAACATCATATCCTCCATTCACTTTCAACAATGGATGTAATATACTTGCTCCTATCAATCTCAAGCTAAGCCCGCCAGAATCTCAATATAGTAAGCCATCAGCCAAAGCAATGAAATTGGGGTATTCCTTCAATCTATAACTATTGCCTACGTCTATAAATATGTTTAAGGTCCTTATTAATATACTAAATTTTGGTTTAAGACTATCTAAAACTTGGTTTTTTACAAGAGTTTTCACCCCAAAAAGGAGAGAGGTGTAAACTAGTGAATTTAATTAAATCAGCTACAAAATATAAGTGTACTAACAAATAAGAGATAAGATATGATATTAATTAATTAATATCTTACCTGGTGCTTGCACAGTCATAAAGCTTGCCAGTGCTGGAGAACACAATCAATCTAACTTCTGCATCACACATAATAGATGACTCTCTAGCTTTCTTCACCAACCCATTTTTTCTCTTGGAAAACGTCACTTGCCGGCTAGTGGAATTGTCAATCCTTCGAATCACGATCTTTTCTCTCCCCATCTTTTCGTATTTAAAACATATTGAACTATATATATATATATATATATATATATATATATATATACACACACACACACACATATAGTTGAATCTGGTCAGACATTAAACATTCCATATCAATGTTGCAGTTGGTGACTGCCATTGGATGGGTCATTGCCACCTACAAAGTTTCAAGTCACACTTAATGATTAAAAACCTACAAATTACTTTAGTGAAATTTTAGTAATTAATGTCTGTTAAGAAAATACATATATGATGGAAGATACAGATTAAGAAAATAAATATCAGTCCACAAAATGTGTAACGGATCAAAAGGTATTGTGCTAAAGGAATTAAAGGAATAGAAATTAATGAGTAATGTGACAACAGAAATATGTCTTAAAAATTATATAATAAAGTGTTCCAAATTGATCACAAATTCCATCCAAACTTCTATCTATGTCTTCAGTCCAGATTCATTTCCCGATTGCTCCACCACTGGAGCTGCTCTAAGCTTGGCTGGGCGCTTGGGCCTAATTTTGCTAAAGCACGCAGAAAAGAGCCATTGATTGTAAAGGGAAGTTAAAAAGTGCAGTAAGTTGTCATAACAACATTATTTGAAATAAATATGACATTCGGATCATTTAAGATGGCAATTTAAAATTGATTGGATACAGACAACTTCACCTTTTGCCTCTTATTCCCTTCTGCGTCTTTTTTCCTTTACACGATTGTCTTTCTTCCCAGAAGGAGAAAATTGCGAAATTGGATTGCGGATTCTATCTAATCTTCTGACTGTCCAAAAAAAATGATACTAAGTATCATAAATCCTTTCACACTAAAAGAAAATTATATGCATACGATGTATTATTGGGGGAGATGGAAAATTATATATGCATACAATTCATTAGTGGGTCAGGTGTAGAGGGTTCTTGATTTTCTTCCTCCTCATTATCCTGCATGTTATCCACTTCTGTCCACAAAAAAACATATGAAATTTATTAAACTCCTACCAAGTTTCATAAATCCTTTTCGGGAGATGGAAAATTTTATATGCATATCATTCATTGTTGAGGGAGGTATTCAGCACGATAAGTGGAAAGGGATTCAGGATATATTCTTGATTTCCTTCCTCTTCATTATCCTGCATGTTATCCACTTCTGTCCACAAAAAACCATATGAAATTTATTAAACTCCTACCAAGTTTCATAAATCCTTTCGGGGAGATGGAAAATTATATATGTATACCATTCGTTGTTGAGGGAGGTGGAGAGGGATTCAACGTGATAAGTGGAAAGGGATTCAGCGTGATAAGTGGAAAGGGATTCAGGATATATTCTTGATTTCCTTCCTCCTCATTATCCTGCATGTTATCCACTTCTGTCCACAAAAAAATCATATGAAATTTATTAAACTCCTACCAAGTTTCATAAATCCATTCGGGGAGATGGCAAATTATATATGCATACCATATCTTTTGAATTGTCCCTACTCTGTAACTCAAGAAGAGTTGATCTCCAACAATTTTGTACAGAGGGACTTTCCATTGATTAATAAATGGGCTGAAAAATTTGTTAATAAAACCCGTTCTGGCGGATTGGAAAAAGTATATATTGATACTTTGAAGGATATTGAGTCTAATGATGTAAGTTTGTAAAAATACCCCTCTTATTGTAAATGAAAATCCTTCTTTATCTGTTGACTTGATAATTAATTTATGTTGTTTTTATTGTTATTACAGATTATTTGGAACCCATATAAAGAAATAAATCTTCCTGAGGCTTATTTGTGTCATACACTTATAGGCATCTAGCAACATGTAGGACAATTTTAATTTTCTGGAATTCTGTTACATATAATTGTCATGATCGGTGCCCGCAAAAGTATGGCTTGGATGCGACGCATAAGTGCAAGACCATGCCACTGCCCAGGAAGATTAATAATAAGGCAAAAAGAGGTCACCAGTCTTATTGGTTAGAAAAAGGCCAAGATTATATTAAAGACTGGAATTCCAAAAGAACTTGCATTCTTCATTATGATATTTCTCTTTTTTCAATTCCTTGCAAGTTATTTAAAAATTACATTTTATTTTTTTTCATGTTAAAGCATTAAATTCATTAGTTGCATTAGCTTTCTTTTGGTTGATAGGCAATGATTTAATTGTGATGTTATTTTTGTTTCTTCAGACTCAGATTTCTCTATTGAGGATGTGTGGAAGGATGATGAGCATGATAATGAGGATAACATGCAGGATGAGGAAGAAACTCCATCTCTCCCAACAATAAATCGTATGCATATATAATTTTCTTTTAGTGTGAAAGGATTTATGAAACTTGGTAGGAGTTTAATAAATTTCATATAATTTTTTTGTGGACAGAAGTGGATAACATGCAGGATAATGAGGAGGAAGGAACTCAAGAACATGGTGGAAATCTAGACCTTATGTTGAATCCCTCTCCACCTCCCTCACCAATGAATGGTATGCATATATAATTTTTCATCTCCCCGAAAGGATTTATGGAACTTGGTAGGGGTTTAATAAATTTCATATATTTTTTTGTGGACAGAAGTGGATAACATGCAGGATAATGAGGAGGAAGGAATTCAAGAACATGGTGGAAATCTAGACCTTATGCTGAATTAGAGAGGGATTCAGCATAAGGCCTAGATTTTCACCATATTCTTGAGTTCCTTCCTCCTCATTATCCTGCATGTTATCCACTTCTGTCCACAAAAAAACCATATGAAATTTATTAAACTCCTACCAAGTTTCATAAATCCTTTTGGGGAGATGGAAAATTATATATGCATACCATTCATTGGTGAGGGAGGTGGAGAGGGATTCGGCATAAGGTCTAGATTTCCACTATGTTCTTGAGTTCCTTCCTCATCCTGCATGTTCTCCTCATTATCCTGCATGTTATCCACTTCTGTCCACAAAAAAATTATATGAAATTTATTAAACTCCTACCAAGTTTCATAAATCCTTTCACACTAAAAGAAAATTATATATGCATACGATTTATTGTTGGGAGAGATGGAGTTCCTTCCTCATCCTGCATGTTCTCCTCATTATGATGTTCATCATCCTCCCACACATCCTCAATAAAGCAATCTGAGTCTGAGTCTGAAGAAACAAAAACAACATCACAATTAAATCATTGCCTATCAACCAAAAGAAAGCTAATGCAACTAATGAATTTAATGCTTTAACATGAAAAAAAATAAAATGTAATTTTTAAATAACTTGCACGGAATTGAAAAAAGAGAAATATCATAATGAAGAATGCAAGTTCTTTTGGAATTCCAGTCTTTAATATAATCTTGGCCTTTTTCTAACTAATAAAACCATTGACCTCTTTTTGCCTTATGATTAATCTTCCTGGGCAGTGGCATGGTCTTGCACTTATGCGTCGCATCCAAGCCATACTTTTGCGGGCACCGATCAGGACAATTATATGTAACAGAATTCCAGAAAATTAAAATTGTCCTACATGCTGCTAGATGTCTATGAGTCTATGACACAAATAAGCCTCAGGAAGATTTATTTCTTGATATGGGTTCCAAATAATCTGTAATAACAACAAAAACAATACAAATTAATTATCAAGTCAACAGATAAAGAAGGATTTTCATTTACAATAAGAGAGGTATTTTAAAAACTTACATCATTAGACTCAATATCCTTCAAAGTATCAATATATAATTTTTCCAATCCGCTAGAACAGGTTTTATTAACAAATTTTTCAGCCCATTTATTAATCAATGGAAAGTCCCTCTGTACAAAATTGTTGGAGATCAACTCTTCTTGAGTTACAAAGTAGGGACAATTCAAAAGATATGGTATGCATATATAATTTTCCATCTCCCCGAATGGATTTATGAAACTTGGTAGGAGTTTAATAAATTTCATATGGTTATTTTGTGGACAGAAGTGGATAACATGCTGGCTAATGAGGAGGAAGGAAATCAAGAATATATCCCGAATCTCTTTCTATTTATCACGCTGAATCCCTTTCCACTTAGCACGCTGAATCTCTCTCCACCTCCCTCAACAACGAATGGTATGCATATATAATTTTCCATCTCCCTGAAAGGATTTATGAAACTTGGTAGGAGTTTAATAAATTTCATATGGTTTTTTTGTGGACAGAAGTTTGGATGGAATTTGTGATCAATTTGGAACACTTTATTATATAATTTTTTAAGACATATTTATGTTGTCACATTACTAATTAATTTATATTCCTTTAGCACAGTACCTTTTGATCCGTTACACATTTCGTGGACTGATATTTATTTTCTTAATTTGTATCTTCCATCATATATGTATTTTCTTAATAGGCATTAATTACTCAAATTTTACTAAAGTAATTTGTAGGTTTTTAATCATTAAGTGTGACTTGAAACTTTGTAGGTGGCAATGACCCATCCAATGGCAGTCACCAACCGCAACATTGATATGGAATGTTTAATCTCTGACCAGATTCAACTATATGTGTGTATATATATATATAGTTCAATCTGTTTTAAATACGAAAAGATGGGGAGAGGAAAGATCATGATTCGAAGGATTAACAATTCCACTAGCCGGCAAGTGACGTTTTCCAAGAGAAAAAATGGGTTGGTGAAGAAAGCTAGAGAGCTATCTATTCTGTGTGATGCAGAAGTTAGATTGATTGTATTCTCCAGCACTGGCAAGCTTTATGACTATGCAAGCACCAAGTAAGATATTAATTAATTAATATCTTATCTCTTATTTGTTAGTACACTTATATTTTCTAGCTGATTTAATTAAATTCACTAGTTTACACCTCTCTCCTTTTGGGGGTGAAAACTCTTGTAAAAAACCAAGTTTTAGATAGTCTTAAACCAAAATTTAGTATATTAATAAGGACCTTAAACATATTTATAGATCTAGGCAATAGTTATAGATTGAAGGAATACCCCAATTTCATTGCTTTGGCTAATGGCTTACTGCATTGAGATTTTGGCGGGCTTAGCTGGAGACTGATAGGAGCAAGTATATTACATCCATAGTTGAAAGTGAATGGAGGATATGATGTTGCAACACCTTTTCTACACTTAGCTTCAGTAACCTGAAATCCCAATCTTTTGTTTAAGCTAAAGTAAAACATGAATTCTTTGCTTCTAGATAAACATTGCAAGCTGATTGTAAATGAGGGAAATCTGTTTAATATTTGATGCCTCTCCCTTAGCTTCGCCTATCTATGTCTTGGATTTTTCATTATACATGCTTATGTATATATTTATGAAAAACTATGAATGGCATATTCTGAAATATAGAGTGTCGTTTTTATACCTTTTGTAGTTCTTCATTTTCCTTTCCATACAATAGTATCAAGGAAATTAGCTGTCAGAAATTTGTTGGAATATATATATATATATATATATATATATATATATATATATATGAATCATTTTAAGGAACGAAACCTAATTCCTGAAACCTTTTGGCGAAGTTCTTTGACCTCATCAATCAAAATTTGATCCTACAGATAGACAATAAAAATAAGTGATAGTACGTGTATAGTGAAAGGGATAAGTGGAATTTTAAATTTTAATGGATGAGCTAGCTTTGGTTTCCTTTGACTTTGAACAATGATACCTTTTTCATGTGAATTTCATGTCTGATATTGCTGATGAGTTCAAAATTGTTGTTGTTTAAGCAACCTCAGTAAATGATGATTAAAGGGTAATCAACTTCCTATCTAAATTTTTTTTGTCACCCATTTACCTACATATTGAAATTTGATAGAGATGAGTTTCAAATATTTTCATATTTATGAGGATAAAAAATATATCTTAATCTTTATTTAAGTATTGTTATTGAAATCTTTAATTTGAATTTCAGTCTTTTAAGATGATGCCTAATAATTATTGATTGAAATATTACGTAAATTATACTTCCTTAAAAATGCAAGGCTGCTTACTATGAACTTCTTTCATATCTTCACACAGCCAAGAATTTTCTGGCACCAGTTTTTATACTATTTTTTAATTGATGTCTAATTATAATAAAATAAAAAGTAATAGAAAAGAGTAGCAACCTTCAAAATAAAATTGTTTCTTATCCCAAAAAATTCAGATAGTTCTCAGTAGTGAGTGTGGACCATGTCACATGCTATTACTGTTATATCTAATATTTAAAAGAAAAATAAAAATCATTGATATCTAATCTAACATGCTTTAATTTATATAACATCAACCTCAGCGTCCAACCATATTTAACCGAAAGTACTAATCAACCATGTGTAACCGAAAGCCATAGTTTTCTTTTTCTGTGCGAACAAATTTAAAGGATGATCATCAGGTTGATTTTCAATACTGTGTCGGTGGCAATTATTCCTTTAATATCAAAAAGAATTCTATCTCATTTCAAGTTTTCAACATTGTCTCTTTACAAAGTCAGTCTAGTAAAGAAAACTATTATGAATGATTAAAATGCATAGTACTATTGTTAATAAATATAAATGCAAGATTGGAAACTGCAATGTGCAATCACTTTTATTGATTGATACGTTTGTTGACCTTTTCCTCACTTTCTAGTTTTGCCCATGTGTGGTAGGGCACCTCTTCCTTGATGAATTTGTTGAATGTGCATGCACTAATTCATTTGTTATGAATGGGGACAATGGCATCGTCATATGTGGAAAAGGTACTAGACCTTTTTCGTGTCAGTACATGGCAGATAATAACACTATCTAATCATACCCCATATACTCATTTGCTACCATTCTCTTGAATTTTTTAGACATGGTTTTGGTCACCATTGAATGACCTATTGAATTAGCTGAATTCTTCTTAGCTGAAGATGTTAAGTATCAATCATACAAGTGTACATGTGTGTTTGAGTAAGCTTTTCTAAAAGCATTTGTAAGAGAGGAAAAATAAAATAAAAAATAAATTTTTTTCATAAGTTAAAATTAATTCTCCATTAGTTAATTTTCAAAGTTCTCTCATATAATTTCTTTAAAAAAATGAGAGGATATCTACAAATTAACAAATGATTAACTAATAGAGAATTAATTTTAATTTATGGAGAAATTTATTTCATTTTTTCTCCTAAAAGTATGTTTAGATAAACTTATTCAAACATGTTCTTAATCTACTCCCTGCTAAGAATATGACCTTTCTTCATTTTGAATTTCATTATTCTATCGAAAGAATTAGAGAAAAGTAAAAACAAAACATTGACGAATTTATTGCTTATTAGTTTCCGTCATTTGGCGTCATTCTCCACTTCTAAATGTGTTGAGTACCTAATAAATTACAATCAAATGTTTTGCACCAAAAATATCCATATCAAAATTAACAGCCCCGATTATAACAAGGAGCCTAACAACTTCTATACTATTACTATATGAAGCGTGAAACTTGAGTTACAAAAAGTTGTAAAGCATTTTGTTCTACACACGATAATTATGTAAAGTCAATAACTTCTGTTAAGCATATGTGAAAGATAGTACACTCCTAAAAACAATTTTACCAAAAAGAAAAATATTAAATAAGTTTTTAATCTCCGTAAATATTTTGAAATTTGATTTTAATATATATAAGATTTTTGTATTAGGTTGGAGTCATCCCTATTTTTATAAAAAGTTAAATAATGATTTTGATTCTTATCATTGAATGATTTATATCAAGTGTTAAATTGACTAATTATTCCAACTTAATAGTACGATGGATATCTTAATCATTAACTAAGACATCCGTTATTTCTGTCTTTGTTGTCAAGTGACTTCTGTTAATGCTAAATTTACTAATTATAATCTAAGTTACCATTATGTATCTGTATTTTACACCAAATGCTGCCACACAATAAATTATGGTGTTCAATGTTTAGGAAACAGAATAGAGCATCTAAACTCAAATTTGTAAACTCTAGGAATCTAAGGTAAGAGGAGCTGGTTATTGGCATCGAGTTTTATACAAAAGGAAAAAAGAAGATGCACAATTTTATAACCATGCTCTTTGAGATTGTATTGTGGGAAGCACGAATTCAGGTTTAGTTTGTTGGATGGTTACCATCTAATTGTTGAGGCTATAACTTCTTTGAGACTTCATTGTTGGCTAGTAAAAAAAAGACATGTTTCTGATATTCGTAGCTGCATTAAGGATCCAAACAGCTTTTTGTTTGTTATATAAATTTACACTCCTTTTTCTCCAAAGAGTCTTCCAAACAGCTTCATTCTTGACAGGTTTAGATAATCTTCTATCAAAATAATTTGAGTGTGCTAATTTCAAAATCGCTTCTTAAAATACTAAAACAGCAAATACAGTTCAAATGTATGCAGATATAAAATAATAACAAACATCCTATCAGAAGAAGTGTTGGATAGCAATTTTTTGACATCAAAAAAAGGACTCAAATAGTGATCCATCTACCTTTTCCGCTTCCTTAGCCTCGACTCAGGAAATTTAAGAGGGACAGGAAGTGTGGCATAAAAAATGTTTTTCTGGCGGAAAATTTTGCAACCCAAATGCTCATAGAGTTGTCTCACAGGCAGTATATTCATGCTCAGATCCTTTGCTATATCTGTGTAGTCAGTTCGGAACTCATCAGAGAAAAGCGTAAGCACCAAGACATAACAAATGAGAAGACTAATCTTTTCAGGGGGCAGCCTTTTTGATTCAGAAATAGCAAACATATTTGAAAATTTATGACGCAGAATGTTGGGGATTTTATGGCCCTTTGCAGAGGAGACATCAAAGGAATGCTGATCTTTGAACTTTATAAGATGATTGATGTATGAGAATATGCAGGAAAGCTGCTTCTTTTCTGACTCATCCTGTAAACATAAACAATGGATCATGGATATATTAGTTGGAAAAAACAAAAATCAAAACATGTAGAGTATTTAAAAAAAATAAAAAAAGGATTTAGTACTGAAATAACAAACTTCTCAACAAGCACTTATAAAAGAAGAAAATAAAGAAGTATATTAAATCAACTTATACAATTTAGTAGTCCAAACAAGTTAAAATCAACTTATGTAACTTTACTATTTTAGAAGCCATCTTATCTTTACTTCTCCAAAAGTTGAAGTGCATAACTTGATTTTAATTTATGGAAGAAGTTTGATTCATTTTACCTCCCTATTTCTTCTCCTATACAAGTTAGTCCAAACTAACCTTAGTATAAATACATTCAAGTCCCCTATCTTGCCACAATAACATTGGGGTAATCATAAAAAAAAAAAAAAAAAAAAAAAAAAAAACTACGTTCCCAATTGCCCGGAGGCTCTACACTATACGCAGGTAAGGGGGAGGGATATTGTACGCAGCCTTACCCTCGAATATGCAAAGAGGCTGTTTCTGGATTCAAACCAATGACCAACAAGTCAATAAGGCACAACTTTACCACTATGTCAGGGCTCGTCCTCAACATTGGGGTAATCATATTAGAGAAAAGCATTACAACAGCTACAAAGGGTTTCAACAGAAGCAAGCAGCTTCTGTAACTGAACTAGTGATTAGCTTACTCTGCTACACTTAATTAATTTCTTACAAAATCCCTTAGAGAGAATTCTAGAATGTTGATGAAAATAAATTCTTCAATTATTGATAGAGCAAAAGTCAAAGCACTTCTTATTCTTCCATGGTATAGGCAAGTGTAGAGTATAACTAGTACAGAAGGAAAAAAAAATTTCCAACTCAGACAGTCCCAATTGATCAATAACTAAGAACTCTGATGTTCTTGTTTTTAAGGAAAAGGCTATATTTATATCAATACCTTAATATTCCTTAATCTCTCTATCCTGTTGCGAACAAAAGTTGGATAAGCACTGAAGTCTGCTTCATCTCCCCGTTGCAAATTATTATAAATGTCTTCAAGATAATCCCATTCTCCCTTAAGGATGATTTTGTCCAATATATATGCCTCCTGAGGTGTAGTTGCAAAAGCATCATATGGTGGTATATTGTGAGAAACATGAGATTCTGTACTTTCAAGAGCCTTTTTGTTTACTGTGACACTTTTCATTTTCTCATCCAGATTCCTTTGAGATTCAGGATCTTCATCTTGTCTAAGAGCTAGCATCTTTTTAGCCTGCAAAATGATACAGAATCCAAGATTAGTTTAAAACCATTGAAGTAAAGTGAGCTGAACTTAGTTGAGTGATACCTAATGGAAGACACCTAAATGCATGCTTTTTGCGGATGATATAGTTATGATTGAGGAATCAAGAGAATAGGTTAACTCTAAAGTTGAGCTATGGATACAAACTTCGAAATCAAAGGATTTTTGCTTGAATAGAAGCAAATATGTATGTATAGCAATTTTAGGAAGAAACAAGAGGACAATGATTTGGAGGTAAGAATTGGAGATGTGGTACCACAGGTTTCTAAGTTGAAGTATCTGAGATCAATATTACAAAATGATGTAGAAACTAATGAAGATGTCACATATGGGATATCAACATGTTCAGTTTTGGTGTTTTTTCTACCACAATCTGCACCAAGATAATTTTGAGCTAAATACATTGCATGTCTTATATTGCCTAATTTCTTTCTTTGCATGTCTTGGTCTCGTTAAAAACCGAAAAAGAGATTGTATAATTTTGAGTTGAAATTTAACAATTTATACTTATCTAGTCACTCTGATACCAGAGTTATTTTGAAATAGGTATTCAGATTTATTCAAGGCAACAGAACCAGAGTTGTAGAGGACCATTTGACCTGATTCAAGTGACTTGTAAAAGTTGAGATGCAACTCTTTTTAGGATAAAAAACCTATACTTTTAGGAGGTTACTATGAAATTAAATTGCAAATAAAACACAGTTGTAGAGGACCATTTGACCTGATTCATAATCCGTGTTGGCCACTTATGATAATTAAATTATGAAATCAGTAAAGTGGAATAATCTCACTGAGCTGTTCCACAAGATGAACTGTACTAATGGTTCTTCTAACTTCACTCCAAAGAAAAATTGAAGTTTTATACCAGTCATTACATTTACTAATCTGTACTTTGCGGTACACATCCACACATTAATATCAACTTTTCACCGTGAATTCAGATTCAGTAGTTTGTTGTTAGAACAACTAGCAAAAGGGATAAATATGAGTCAGAATATACCTTCTCTATATCCTTCTTTGTTCCCCATATAGAAGTAGTCTCAGCAAACTTCTGCTGCTGAGTCATCTCTTCCAAGGTCGACTCTGCAGGCTCATTGTCGGAAGCCCCCACGCCTTTAACCTTAGGCTCCAATCTGAATATCTGAACAGCAACCACTAATTAGCACAGTTCACATTGATTTATTCTAAATGAAACCTTTCTTCCCATTGAAAATTTTTACCTTATTGCCAGCAATGGGCATAACCTTAAGGGTCCCAGCTTCCTTGTCAAGAACCCCAAGTGCGTACTTGGCTCAGTGTCTGGCCACAGCCTCGCCAGCATAACTGGTTCCAACAAATTCCACCGAAGACCAAGGAGGGCGAACCACAAGCTGCAGCCTCTTGGGCATGTTCCCGTGATTCTTGACCGGATCAAAGCCGGAAGGAAAATAACCAACAATAGGAGGGGTTTTATTCGGGTGCTCAGGGACAACCTCAACCTCAACCTCAATTTGTTCAGGTTGAGCTGGGACAACCTCAACCTCTTTCTTCTTGTTCTTCTTTTTCTTCTCCTTCTTGGCAAGTTTGGATTTTTTTCATTCGGTGCCCGAATCCATCGTTATGCTGTAATCACATTGAAGAAGGGTTTGAGAAAAATTAAGTGTTCTTAACACATACAAATTATAGGGATGTTTAAAAACCGACCCGATGACTGACCCGGTCAGGGTACTAGGTCACGGGATCAGTGGCCAAACCGATGGGTCACTAATTAACCTGCATGACCCGGTTTGTAATAAAAAATATAAAATTTTTATACCTGTCTTAAAATATTTTTAAAAAAAAATCACAAATTAATATAATTTCATAACATAGATAATTAAATACCAAAATGTTAAAAAAAAACATCATTGTCCAAGTTCAAACAAAGAAGTAACAAAGATCACAAACGTAAGGCATAGATCACAAACATATTCAAATGTAATAATGCCCACCAATGAAGAATAGTGGCAGATCAATTCAATTCAGTTCAATTCCATGGCTTTCAATTCAGTTCAATTCCATGACTTTCATATCTAGGAGACTAGGACATACAAAACCAGTTTCTTGAAGCCAAGAGAAAAGGCATAGACAAAGTTCAAACTTCAAACTATTGGAAGGAATCTATATAATATGATAGTAATGGTATTCGTGTAATATGTCATTCACCAATTGCATGGTTAATCGAGGAAGGCTAGGAAAGGGGTCACTTCTTTCATGCGAGTGAAACTTTTTTCATAACTCATCAAAAGAAAAAGAAATAAAAAAAAAAGGAAACAACTCAGTATCACAGACTCTTTATCCTTTACTTTGGAGCCAAAAGTCGTGGGAGGCATTTTATGACCAAATGGGATCACAGCCATCTACCAAAGCCGGCAAGGCTGCAATTGCCATTGGGTCCAGCAAAAAAAAAAAAAAAAGCAAACGTGAAAATGATCTACCCCAAACCTATTGATCATCTGCAGAATCCCTGTACAGTGTTTGCAAAAAAGAGTAAATTTTGGACAACAAAATGGCACCACATGCAGACAGTGCCAGGTTAAAAAGAATAGGCACCCTGACGGAAAAAAGGAACAGCCTGGGTAATCCAATATACCCACCTACATCACTCGACATGTATCCAAATGTGCAAGGACCAGCTTCTGTCTTAATTAGAAAGATTATATTTATCAAAACTTTGGACAAAACACTACATCAATCGCTAACTACATGCAAATAGCTGGTGACTAGTTTAGCCAACCACTTGTACGAGTATGGAAGTTTGAAACAGTCTAGTTTCGGGTTGTACTAGGTGGGAACTGGGAACAATTGTTTAAGATTCTGAACATACCTCTTTAGAGATGGAGCTGTATGTTGGACGCTTGAAGCGGACACGGGAGACGAGACCGACACGGCGACATGGCCGCGCTACGACGGCGAGGAGATTGCTCGAGCCTCGATGCTGAGCTCTTGAAGCGGCGCGAATGGAAGACGAGACCTACACGGCAGCGCTGCGACGGCGACGCGCTCAAAGCTGAGTTGTTGAAACGGCACAAACTGGACGGCGCGGACGAAGACTGAACTTGGAACTTGGAAGGAACTTTGGAACAGCGAGCCAAGGGGCAGCGCGCTCATATTTAACTTGAGTTTGATATTATTATTTTTGTTATCTAATTAATATTTTTGTTCAATTTTTTTAATAAAAAAGTTATATTATTTATTTTATTTTTTTAATTAGTTAGCGGACGTTGGATGAGGCGGAGAAAACCCGATTCTCAATGGGGACGAGGATGAATTTGAGTTTTAAAATCTGACGAGAAATGGAAGTCGTATGAGTTTTTATTTTGAAAACCTAATAAAAAATGACACCGTTCAGATTCAACAACAACGTCTTAAAAAAAAAAAAAGCAACCCGACCCGGCTCTTGATGATTTTTTATTATCAAGGCTTTTATCAAGAGAAATATAAAACCTTATTCACATAATCAATACATAGCTCCATAATATAAAATAATAATTTGTATGGTTGCATTATATTTATCCTACTTGTACTTTACATATTTTGAGTATTAATTTCCAAAAATCATGATTGAAGTATTTGTCTCACTTTTTTAATAACCAATGTTTTGCTGTAAACTAAAATTTCAATTTAAAAATTTGATGATTACTACGAGAAATATTATTAAGGTATATGTTGTTTAAAAAAAAATCAAAAATTATATAACAATGACTAAAACAACACCTTAGATGACACGAGTAGAAACAATGGTTACAATACATTTAAACTAAACTACTTTATAAGGGCCCAAACTCGTTTTATTTAGAAAACAGGGCCAAACTTGTTGACTGATAAGTGTGAACAGCTTCCTACACCATTCTCAATTTCTTCTACACCACTATTTTTTTGAAAACCCAAAAATACCCCTGGCAGCTTTCCTCTTATATTTATGGTACAGTTATGTTGGTTGCAGCTTTCCCCTTTTATTCACTTCATTTTGGTGCCATTGTCGTTGCTGGAACGCTGTTCATTGGTGGTTTTCGGTGGTATTGTGTTGATTTCATCGGAGTTGTGGCGTGGTGTTGGTCGTTGAAGTCGTGAAGTGGCGTCAGGGTTGCAGAGGTGGGTGGTTTTTGTTTTTGTGTGTCGTATGGATTAGGTACTCCGTATGAAATTTACGGATTACCCAATCTTTATGGTTCACACGGATTGTCCAATCCGTATGGACCATACGGATTACCAAATCCGTACGAATCATGCGGATTGGACAATCCGTATGAACCATACGGATTACCCAATCCGTATTGTATTAAATCAGCAATTTGTCAAAAAAAATAAAAAAATGGTTAAAGCATGTATTTAAGGAAAGTTAAAATTTGGATTCATTAGAATTGAGTTTAATCTTAGAAATTATTTGAGTTAGTAAATACAATTTAGAAATTTGTGGATTGTTTATGTAAATGGTGATGTCTACACTTTAATGAGTTAGTTAAAAAATGTTAATTTATGGATTGGTTATATAAATGGTGATTTATTTGTGTGTGTTGTAACATCCCAAAATTTTGAAATTACAGTCAATTACTAGGGTAAAATGTTGATATAGACGATTAATAAAAGTTGCAAGCAAAGCGAAAAGAATTTTCATAAAATTTATAACTAATCTGATCCTAATCCAAAGTGGTCACGAGATTTCTCCTAAAATCAATCAAGCACGAGAGAGTAAAATGAGGCGCTACATGTGTGTTTAGTAATGATTAAATAAAATTTGTAGTCATTAGGATGGACACCGATGAGTGGATATATGAAAGTATTTTGTCGGAAGAAAATTATATGAATGAAGACATCGGAGCGGATCCTGATGTGTTTGAAGACAATGATTGTGTAGTTGATTGTTCTGTAGCATTCAACACGACTGAGGTATTAATGTGATTTTGAATTTTGAATGTAGTTAAAGTTGTTAAATGATTAAATTAAGAAGTTTACAATATTTTATCCATTTGTTTAGGTGTTTGAATCCCGTGATGCAGTATTGAAATGAGCTTGTGCGGTTGCATTTGAGAATGGTTTTGTAGCGGTTATAATAAGGAGTGACAGTAAAACTGGAAAAATAGGAAGGACGTCATTTGTGTTAATTGGTTGTGAAAGGAGTGGAAAATATAGACAATGGAAATAAGGTTTGACTCATTCGAGCACTGGCACTAGAAAATGCGAGTGTCCTTTTAAGCTGCGGGGCAAACCAATTCCGGGGGGTCAAGGGTGGATGGTGAAACTAATATGTGGCAATCATAATCATGCTTTGACTAAGTCATTCTGTGGACACCCATACGCTGGTCAACTAACTGAGGAGGAGAAGATCATTGTTGCAGATATGACAAGGTCGATGGTGAAATCAAAGAATATTCTGCTAACTTTGAAGGAGCACAATGCCAATAATGTCACAAGTTTGAAGCAAGTATACAATGCAAGATATGCATGCCGCACGCGTACAAGAGGCAATAATACTGAAATGCAACAGCTAATGAAACTTCTTAAACATGACATGTATATTCATTGGCATAGGTTGAAGGATGAATGTATTGTATGTGACTTGTTTTGGTTACATCCAGATGCAGTACAATTAAGTAATGCATATCATATGTCTAATCCGTATGACTCATACGGATTAGGCAATCTGTAAGGTCAATACGGATTGTTTAATGCGTTTAATATTCACAGATTAAGTAATCCGTATGACACTGCACAACGGATTAGCGGATCCGTTTCCGCCATGGCCGACCTGCAACAGCTTCCACACACCACTATCGACAAGTATTAACCAAGAAACCACTCACCAGGGTCACGAGATGCACAGACAACCACCACCAAATGCAACATATCCACAGACAAAGCTCCAACAAGGTGCGGCCAAATAAATGGTGCAGGGAAATAACTCAAAGAATGCGATTATAAAAATGAACCACCTGGTTGCAGAGGGAAGAAGAAGGAAGTCAATGCGGTGCTTGCCGGAGAAGAATGCGCTCAAGGAAGAAGGAAGAAGAAAACGTTGAGGGTGAGGGGGAAGAAGAAAAGTTTAAAAAATATTATATAATTAATTTTTAAATTAAAGGTTATAATGGAAAATTCACTGTGTAAAAATGATGTATGAGAAACTGTGAATGGTGCAGGAAGCTGTTCACTTGATAAGTTGCACTACAGTAGGAAATTTTCAAGTGTTGCAATTTGGAAATTGTGTCTGAAAAGTATTGGGGTGGGTGAAATTTGATTAAGAATACAGGGATATTCTCTCTTAATTTTCTTTTAACATATTTTATATTAGAGTTTAATGATTATGTGTTATTAGTGTAATTTTTTTTATATCATTAACCAATTATAAATTATCATTTATATTACTTTTTTTTACGAAGTTTAAATTATTTTTAAGACATTGACGGACACATGAATTTTATTGAGAGGAAGGAGACAAACATAAAAAAAATTATCATAAATAAAAGTACTCCAAAACAATAAAAATCTAATATAAAAAATTAAAAAAATCTATTACAGAAATTAAGATCACTTCATTTGACTCTTACTCTGCTTGTTTTTCATATTGTTAAAATCATCTATAATTGAATCTGTGCTAAAAACTCAACAATTTCATTTTTAATGTATGTAATCAAAGTAGTTTATTTTATTTTAGAATAATAACAACAACAACAACAACGAGAAAGGGGAAAAGAAAGAGGAAAAGAGGGAAAAAGAAATGAATGAGGGGATACCTCAAATCCATCTCTTTCACTATTTGCGGTATCAAATAACACAATTTTTTTTACACTTTCTATTCTCTTGAGAATTATGTCTCATTTTTTTCCTCTGTGTGTGTTTCTGTGTTCAGATTTCTCCTTTTTATAATTTTTTTCCCTTTTCCTCTTTATTCTTTTTCTTTTTATTATTATATTTGTTTTATAATCTTCCTTTCCTTTTTTCTTCTTTTTTCTATTATCTCTTTTCCCCTTTTTTATTACATTTTCTTTCCTCTTTTTTATATATTTTTTCCTCTTTTATATTTTCTTTCCTTTTTATTGTTTTGATATTTTCTTTTTCTTTTTTTACTACATTTTCTTTATATTTATTTTTCTTTCCCCTTTTATCTTTTTTAATATTTTTTCTTTCCTTTCATTTTCATTTTTTTATTCTATTAAAAAAATTGTTTTCAAAATTTCAAATTTCAGGAGGGATGGTGGCCCACTGTAGCCCCTCTAATTCCGTCTCTGTTTTAAGATAATTATTATAATTTTTTTATTATATATGATAATTTATTATTAGATGATTTTACATTATTTTTACATTGGGTAGTGTGTAATTCATTTTCTAATTTTATTATTAATTGTATTTTTACTTTTATTTTAAAAAAATTATTACTCCTAATCAACTTGCTTTACATTATCGGAGTGTTAAATGATTGTAAAGCTTGATTTTTAATGATAATCTTTTTAAAAAGTATATTATTAATATTTTCTTAAGTAAATCAACACTGAAACATGTTAAGTTATCTTTTTTCCTAATCGAAAGAATTTAGTTGATTTTCATTTAATTATTTAGAAGAGGATAAATAATAAAAACATGTCTAGAAACGAGAAGATTTCCATTCTTTGCTTAAAGTTTTTAATTATGGAAGTTTTTGCTTAATCATGTATCGTGAATTTCTGTTTGTGCACTTGTGTAAAAATCACGATGACATCTCACATCAATTGTGGGACCATATTTGTAATTTTGTATATGGTATATACGAATTTTTATTTTGAATATTACACTTTCTTTTTCTTGAAAAAATAATTAATTTTACAAATATTTTTAAAAAAATAAATTAAAGATAAAAAAAATTTTATACTACATAAAAATCACGATAAGATCTCATGTCATAATAGTTTTTATTTTTGTCTCACACTTAACACCTAGATCCAAAATGGTAGAGGGTGTATGTATAAAAAATAAAAAACGTAAATAGTAGTATATATTTTTATTTTGTTTCAAATTTAACAAAAACAGATTAAATCCAAAATGGAAGAGGATGGATGTGTAAAATGAAAGGATGCAAATAACTATTTGTTTTTATTTTAGAAAAAAAACAACAACAAGAAAGGAGAAAAGAGGGAAGAAGAAAGGAAAGAAGGGATACATGGAAATCTCTCCCTTCTCTATAGTTGAAGTGTCAAATAACACAATTTTATTAACACATTTTCTTTGCTTGGGATTTGGGTCTTCTTTTTTACATATATGTATTTTTTTGTGTCCAACATCTCCTATTTATAGTATTATTTCCTCTTCTATCCTCATTATTTTTCCTTTCTATTTTCTATTATTATTGTTCTTAGTTTTCAATTTTTCTTTTTTTTATCTATTATCTCCCCTTTCCTTTTCTTTTTTAATATTTTCCCTTTTTCCGTTTCTTTTCTTATTTTTATTCTTTTTTTTTTATTTTTTAATTAATTTAAAAAAATAAATTTTTAGATGGACTCATCCACTTTATCATCCCTAATACAAACCCTAAAATATATAATGGAGACAGAGGGGTACATCCGTGACACAGGAGCTATTCTACTGTCTTCTTGACCCGACGATGGCGAGTGAAAAGTTGGTGCTAGCAGTGATCAGGGCCGCGAGGCCAACCTTCCGCAACCAAAACGACAAAATCGCCTTTGCCGTTCACTCCTCCTTCCTCACCTCCGGCTATGTCCTCACCGCTACAGGTCCCCAGGCCCTCTCCGACAATGCGTTTTCTGACCCATCCAATGGTAATAAAAAACGAAAAACAACCCCTTTTCCCCCCTTTATTCTTCTACTTTTTTTCCTTCCATTTTTTGTTGCTGATTTTTTTGATGTTTGTTGATGCACTGCTTTTTGTGTGCAGACGAGGTATCCGTTGATCATTGGAACGAGCTGAACGATGAGTACGCGTTCGTTTACGCGAATCCAGAAAAGGGTTCGGAGAAAGTGCTTGTCAAGTGCCTCGTGATGAACGACAAATTGCTCGTTCATGCTTTGACTCAAGGGTCTTCGGAGCCTTTGAGCCTTGAGATTGAGTAACTGATTCTTTTCCCTTTTTTTTGGTTGATAATTTAATTGTTTCCATGTTCTGACTGAGAAGTTAGGGTTTTTGAGGGGATTTTTCTTTGTCGTGTTTGAATTGTGCTTATTCGGACATTAGGAATATTGATTTTTTTTTTTTTTAATTTCAAGTTTTGGATTTTGGAAACTAGTTTTCTTTGTTGTTTTGAATTGTGTTTTATTTATTTTTTGGGGGTGGGTGTGTTTGGATGTTGTTTATAGTAAGTGACATGCACAAAATTTTAGAGTCTTGAAGATTGGGTTTTTTTGTTATGTTGAATTGTGTGCTCACTTTGAAATGGGGTTTGGATTTGGTTTTCGATATGCAGTATTGGGGATTATGCTGGAGAGGATGGAGTCAGCAATTATTCTCAGCAGTTCAAGAATTTGGATAAGCTTGTGAAAAGAATAGATGGGGATATCTTGTCTAAATTAGATGGTTCTGCTAAAGCCAGCTCATCAAGTAGAAGGTGAATTTGGATTTTAGGAACTTTGTCTGTGTCCTTTTTTAATGTTAACTGGAAATGCAAATCTTATATAACTCTTTGGCAGTGAATGCTTCAAGTTTTATGATTTGTGCCATCATATAATTATAAGGAGTTTAAGCTTTTACATTGATAGTGAATAAAAATGATCAGTTTAAAGTTCTTGACACCATCATGCTATTTATATCAAAATGCATGATTAATGATGGTAGTGTATAACTCTATAGTGGATGAAAATTTAATCTCATTTTGTAGATAACTAGTCCTTATATGAGTATTGAGAGACGAACTAGTTTTAGTGTGATTAAAGATTTTGAAGGATCCGTATGCAGCTTCCTGTTTTTCATATAGTAAGAATGTCATGAGAGAAAATCTAGCCCTTCCCTTTGTTTTAATGTTGGGTTGTTGTATCAGACAACTGTGGCATTGCCCTATATGAAGGTTTTATAATATAATGTTTTATGAACTGGGATCCTCTTTGAAAAATTGTCTCATTGTCGTTTATACAGCTCAGAAACAAGTGACAGAACTAGACAAGAGATACCTGATCATGTTGCTGGATTTGGTGAACCTGGTGGTCCTCCAACACAGTAAGGGTTTCACATTGCTATGTTGCTTTCACCATTTCATTGATTTTTGACACTGTTCAATGGATTGATTATCTATTGTGTCACTTTACACACTCCTACTGTTGGCTACTTTGAGCACTAATGTCCATGCTTGAAAATTATGAAAGCAATCTGTGTTATGTGACTCTATGAATGTCTGCAATTATGATGTTCTATACATCATGATCGTTTCCTTTGATCCTATCAAGGATGCCAGGATATGTTCCTGATGGGCTTGTGGTTCGTATCTGACTCTGAGAAAGGAGATTGTATTACAGAACAAAATTAGATCAATAGACTTAAATGAAATAGCAATTTTCTCACCCAAAGAAGAATTCCCTTTAGCTGCATCATAAGCTAAAATAGGATTAAATATAGATATTGCCTTGGTGTACTTGACCATATATGTTATGCAGGATTAAATATAGATAAAAAAAAAAAAAAAAAACAAAGACAGTCTATCCAAACTGTCACATGTTTGGAATGCTCCTCTAATTGTTTGATGAGTACTCAAGTATTCTCAGATACACTGTCATAAAGATTTTCAGGATTATTCCACCATGAAAACCAACCAAATTAAATCAGAGATTAGTACTAAGATAATGGAAAGACAAATGTATATTGTACTCACCAGTTTTGGTTATAAATAGCATGTACAGTACAGTAATATATATTAAATCAATTGTCAATATTTTCAAGGCATGGGAGACTCAGGGACAGAAGAGTCAGATACATATTCAAATTTTGCTTCAAGTGCAGCCAACCTGTTTTCTATAACAGATTGTGCTAATATGTAGCACTCATCAACCTGGTCAATTCTACTATCAATTGAATTTTTCATGTTCAAAATATTGTCATTTGTATCATTAATTTTCTCAACCGTATTTTTTAGTTGTTGTACTTTAACCATGTTAGTACGTAAAATAGTAGTGGTCAACTCGTTACTCCTATGTTAATGAACTACTATTGATGGGGACGTACTTTGTTGAATTATCTCTTGAGAGTCTTGTTGGACGCAACTGAGATGGAAAAAAATCCTCTCAATCATTCCCTAGTTGTATATTGGATATTCACTCAATAACTCAATATCAAGCTTAGACTCGGGCATATCCTGAAAAGTAAAAAATAAATTCATGTCTAGTTGTGGTGAACCTAAAATGCATATAACAATCACAAAAAACTGCAATAGTCAATTCAAATTAAAAGAAACTTACCTCTACAGCCTGCTGCCAAAGAGTATCTAAGCCTTCCAACTTGCCCTTGTAGAGATCAAAGAGTCATGTAATAATCTCTTATTAATACTTTTATAAGATTGAATAGAGAAGACAATTTATCAAATTTTTGATGAAAGATTTTTAAATCAATCAATTCGCCTGTTGCTTTCACATAGACTTTGACTAGTCATTCCATATATTTTTTGACTATGCAACAACCTTGATCTCTACAAGATTTGGAATGACATGGTCAAAACCTATGTGAAAGTAACCGTCGAATTGATTGATTTAAAAACCTTTCATAAAAAATTTGATAAATTGTCTTCTCTATTCAATCTTATAAAAGTATTAATGAGAGATTATTACATGACTCTTTGATCTCTACAAGGGCAAGTTGGAAGGCTTAGATACTCTTTGGCAGCAGGCTGTAGAGGTAAGTTTCTTTTGATTTGAATTGACTATTGCAGTTTTTTGTGATTGTTATATGCATTTTAGGTTCACCACAACTAGACATGAATTTATTTTTTTACTTTTCAGGATATGCCTGAGTCTAACCTTTGATATTGAGTTATTGAGTGAATATCCAATATACAACTGGGGAATGATTGATAGGATTTTTTCCCATCTCAGTTGTGTCCAACAAGGCTCTCAAGAGATAATTCAACAAAGTACGTCCCCATCAATAGTAGTTCATCAACATAGGAGTAACGAGTTGGTCACTTCTATTCTACATACTAACATGGTTAAAGTACAACAACTAAAAGATACTGTTGAGAAAATTAATGATACAAATGACAATATTTTGAACATGAAAAGTTCAATTGATAGTAGAATTGACCAATTTGATGAGCGCTACATATTAGCACAATCTGCTATAGAAAACAGGTTGGCTGCATTTGAAGCAAAATTTGAATATGTATCTGACTCTTCTGTCCCTGAGTCTCCCATGCCTTGAAAATATTTGACAATTTATTTAATATATATTACTGTACTGTACATGCTATTTATCACCAAAACTGGTGAGTACAATATACATTTGTCTTTCCATTATCTTAGTACTAATCTCTGATTTAGTTTGGTTGGTTTTCATGGTGGAATAATCCTGAAAATCTTTATGGCAGTGTATATGAGAATCCTTGAGTACTCATCAAACAATTAGAGGAGCATTCCAAACATGTGACAGTTTGGATAGACTGTTTTTGTTTTTTTTTTTTTTTTTATCTATGTACAACCGGGAGTAAATAGCCTAATTAAGTTGTTTGCCTATGTACAAGGGGTAGTATACAGGCGTTTTGAACTATATATTACATAGAACAATATATCTAATATTTTTTTAGAAATGCTTACCTATATTGTGAAATACTGAAAAAACATAATATATATATATAGTTCAATATTGTTTACCAAAGCCTTTTATATTTTTTTAATTGATTTATGAGCCATTCCTTCCCAAATCATTAAAGGCCTACAAGAATAAACTTGTAGGAGGGGGGGGGGGGTATTGGGTCAAACTATAGTGGCAGCTGGCTTAGTTGAATCCAAGTTCCTAACTTCCTATCAATAGCTATATACTGAGAACTTGTGAGTTTACATGATTTTGTCCAAACCTAGCCGAGTTCACCCAAGTCTAATCAGGAGTGAGTTTTCTAGTGTGTTGGTGTCTCAGACAATTTTACAAGTTATTCATGAATGTGATAATCATGGTTGGGATTGGGAAACATGGAAGATAATAGACTGAAATGAAATAGCAATGTTCCTAGGCCTGTAGAAAAAAGTCCCTTTAGTCCCAAGCTATGACCCAAAATAGGAAATTACACATGACCCTCCCTCCACCACACACAGTTGAATTTCTATATCTAGACATTCATCATATCTATTTTCTCTCTGTAAATAAATTTCTCCCCTAATTCTTTTTACAAGTCATTCCCTGTTATTCCCTCCTAAGCATCTACTTAGGCCTCCACTAATACTTATAGGGACCTCTTACACCCAGATTTAGTGGCAGCTGGGACAGTTGAGTCCAGGTTCTTATCAGTACCACATGCCTAGATGCTTACTGTGCTAAATATTCTCTTAAAAAACTTATTGACCATATATCATATTTATCTTTTGTGTTCAATGATGAATTTCTTCACTGTGAATTGAGTAATGAAAATGGTGAATTCCATTATTTCTTCCCACCTCATAGAAAGGAATAATTTACTGTTGCTTAATCTCTGAGCATACATTTTTGCTGTTTTTCCTTCTAACTGTCATACTTACTAGCTTTAGTGGAACCATCAGTTGACTATATGCCATGTTGTCTTTATGATTATTCTTTTTAATATTCCCTGCATATAAGTTCTACTTGCTTTTGTACTAATTAATTGTGTTTTAATATTTTGTTTTGCTTTTGTACAGATTTATTTTCCCTTCAGTTCCCATTGGTTCTGGTAGTGATCTTGATCCTGGGCCTGCTGCTGGAGTGTTTCCTTCAAGGTATTCTTACCTGCATTACTTTTTTAATCTCTTAACACCATTTTTAATCTCCTTTTTTTTTATCTAATTCTTATATATGCTTTGAAACTTTCCTCCAATCGATTTCAGGGGTGGTCATGGCATTGGTGGAAGCATGCTTGTAGGTAAGTTTAAAATATTCCAATTTATTTATATAAAATTGTGCATTATTTTTGCATAACCAGAATTGTTGATGCTAAGTTCAACATTTGAAGCAGGGCCTAATGACCCCCGTTGGTTTGGTGGCGGTGGTGGTATTGGTGGAGATCCTGCTTTTCCTGGAGGATTGCCGTAAGTTGTTTACATTTCTTTCTTTTTATTATTTCTCCGAGTGATCCATGTAGCGCAGTAAAAGGCAGTGCAACCTACAAAGCATGCCTTAGGTGCTAAGGCGAGGGAAGGGAAGGTTCCAAGTTCTTGCTCTGAGGCAATTTTACTTCAATGAGGTGTACATCACATCACTTGTACCTTGACTATTACTAATGGGCAATGGGCTTAATAGACCCCTGCCCATGAAAATGAAAAGTGTCAACTTTCATGTAATATAGTACAACTAATGAAGTTACGCAATAAATATGAGAAATGTCACCCACTGCCTAACCAAATTCAACCACCATCAAAGCAAACAGTTACCTCTTTGTTTTTTTCTTCCCATTCAACTGTAATTCCACTCTTTGCATGGTTTGGAACTTTCTATGACCATTTAAAACTTTTATTTATTGATTTCATTATAATATATTTTTGCCACCAACAAGCTTCTGCTGTTTAAGTCTTTCCCCTGATATCCAAGCACCTTTGGTTTATTTGCTTTGCTCTTCAATTTGTTTTCTATTTTCAGTTTCATGCACCATGTAGGTGATTGGTCTGTTTTATTTTTGTGGAGTTTTCTGTTTTCTTGGTGCATGTTTTTTCAGTTGTCACAACCTGCATTGGTTTAAAAATGCCATGTCACCCAAAACATTTTAAAGAACCTTATTTTTTATTCTATCTTTTATGTTCTTTGGTTTCATGTCACAACTGGCATGTGCTTTAAACATCTTTTTTATTTGAAAGTTAATTTGACTAAGTTTTATAATTTTTGGACCAAAAAAACTAAACCTTATAATGTCAGTACTTTTTACTTTCACTGTACTAGTGGAAAAATGAGTACTGTTGAAAAGAATCGAGAAAAAATGTGGATGGGGTAGTATGAAGTTTTTTTATATGCTATTAGAGCGTATCTTTAGTGGGGATTGGTGCCTCTTGCCAAGCCTCTTGCCTCAGGGGTTTAAGTGCCCCTAGTGCCTAAAGGAGTTAAGGGTTACATTTGCCTTTTACTACCCTGTATCTTATACCTGTGACTAATTTTTAAGCTTATCTGTTTGTATAAATCTATGTAAATAGGGGTGTTCCTCCTGGTGTGCGATTTGATCCATATGGACCTCCCGGTGTGCCTGGTTTTGAACCCAACAGATTTGCAAGGTATGGTGTAAGGTCATCATGTATTCCATACAAGTATATTGCGGTAATGATGTCATTTACATGTTTAACCCTTGTACGTCTTTTATGTGTTGTTGTTCTCTTGAAAACACTACTTTAAACTGTTGGCTGTGGCTTTAGGGCAAAATTGTTGTGCTAGATTAGAGGTTTTCTTCTGAATGCTTGAATTGGATTCCATTTTTCGTGTATAAGTATCAAGATATTTCTAAGTAGGTAACAAAAAATATATATACACCTTTTCTAACTCTCGTCTTGCAGGAATCCTAGGAGGCCAGGATATGACGCTCATCCAGATTTGCAACATTTTCGGAGAGATGCTGATTCAGACTACATATAGTCCTAATATGGACAAGTTGTGTTAAGTCAATTTACCAAAAACAACTTGAGCAAATACTAGTTCTATGGATAAGTTGTTCTCCATGCGTATTTTCTTTCAGGGCTATTATTAGCTTTACTCGAGGACAGTGAAATATGTTGATAGGATGATTTGAAATTTGTAGGATTTAATTACAAATATATAGTTTGAATAAGATCTTGGTCCTTATACTCTATTCATAAGATTTTTACATGGGGTTTGATCCCTATCAGGTTATTTAAGAGTAAATTATGTTTTTCATCTTCATATTCATAATGAAAATATTTGAAATTTTTTTTTTGTAAAATTTTTAATACTTTTTTTCGTTCTCACAATTAAAATTTATCATATTATGGTCTGGTAGGTTGAGGTAAATCTGAATGATCTGGATGGATGTAGGTTCGGGTAAATCTGCATCTATGATGATGATTTCTTCCATTGGTTATACATATACTAGATGTCAAATGTAACGATTTTTTATCTTGGTTATACATATAATTTATGTAAAATGTGACATTTTTTATATTGATTGTGCATTGACTCAATGTAACATATAACTGATTATTTTTTACATCTCTCATTTATAGTGTTCTTTTCTCTTCTATCCTCATTATTTTTCCTTTCTATTTTTTATTATTATTGTTCTTAGTTTCCAATTTTCCTTTTTTTATTTTTTATTATCTTCCTTTCCTTTTTTTCTTTTTCTGTTATCTCTCTTTTCCTTTTTATTTCTTTTATTACGTTTTCTTTCCCTTTTTTATATTTTTTTCTTTCCACTTTTAGGTTTTCTTTCCCCTTTTTATATTTTTTTTTTCACT
>PYAF01002582.1:201165-221658 GCA_007407185.1 Glycine tomentella
TTATGTTTTCTTTCCCTTTTTTTACTAATTTCCCCTTTTACGATTCTTTTCTTATTTTTTGTTTTATTCTTTCCATTTCATCATTTCCTTTTTTTTTCTTTTTTACATTTTTTAATTAATTTTAAAAAAACATATTTTTTTACATTTTTTTATCCAGAATTAGGATATGACAAACATTTATTACATTTTCTTTCTAATATTTTATTTAAGGTAAAATTTTATCATTTTCACCCTTTTCTTTTTACATATGATAGGTTTTTTTAAACTTTTTTTATTATAGGTTTAAATATATTTTTTATCCCTAATATATACCATAATTTTGTGTTTGATTTCAACAAATTTTTGCTTCATTTTTCTCCCTAACATATAAAAAGTTTTGTTTTTGATCCTTGCCATTAGGATTTATCTATTTACTAGTGAGGTGATAGTTAACAGTTAACATTTTAAAAATACGATTTGTGGCGATTTTAAAACTCCTAATATCCATTTTAAAATTAAAGTTACAATTTATGGCGACTAACAATTGTGAAAATCAGTTTCGCCATGGTTATCAAAATTGCGATTTAAATCGTAGAATCACCAGATTTTACGATTCTACTAAGCCTTCGCGAGTTAAATCGCATGTAGAATCGTTTTCAGAGTAGAATCGGTGGGTTGCGATTTGGCAATTCTGGGATTATGCGAAATGTCGTTGCTAGTGAGAGTGTCCGGGAGAGGCATGGACGAAAGAATAAGCGAATCCCCGAAGTAGTGAAAGTGTGAGAAAATTGCGCGGAAATTAAAAAAAAAGAAGCAAAATGAGGATGCAGTGCAACAGCAGAAGAGAATAGCAGCAACGAGAGAGAAGGCTTTTATATGGGGAGGATTAGTTTTTTTTTTTGTATTTGGGCCAGATCCATAACCAATTTGCTTCCTGCACCCCTTTATTGCTTACTATAACTGAACTTTTGTTTTAATTTAAGTAATTGCTATTTACACTCTTTTTTTATTAATAAACTTTACTTGTGTTATCAACTTAATACTTCAATTGTTATTTTGAATATTTTTATTAATGCACTTTACTTGTTTCATATTTATACATAGGTAATTTTTTTTTGTCTGAAGTAGACTCTTACGATTCTAAGATTCGATTCTAGAGTTAAGTTTACTAGGTCTCCACAAGTTTACGTAGAATCGCGATTCTGACAACCTTGAATTCCACCACCTCCAATGTTAATCATCAAACAACACCACCAACCAGCATTAACGCACACCACCATCTGTTAATATGTAGGTGTCCTAGATACAATTTGTTTCATCATATGAATATCTTTTGCTATTTAGTATTTCATGGTTAATAATTTGAGCAAACTTTATCTTTATCATATTTATGTCTCACCTATATTTTATAGTAATATGCATTTAAATATAAAGTCCCTAGGAATAGAACATGTGTTCTCTCGAGGATCAATGATAGGGATCATGATAGTGAGGACTCAAGGACACTAAATGTTTATTACTTGAAATGATTTCCTAGTCTTGAATTACCAAGAAAGGGCCTTGGTGATCTCAAAAAGGACCAGTACGACATCTTCTACTTGTATACAGATACAAGGTAGGGACCTCATGGAATGCAGACATGGTGATGCCTTAGCTGATGTCGTGGGTGGATCTGTTGGAGAACAGATGGCACCGAACTGACCCGTCGAGAGACTCCACAAGGATTCTTTAAAGTATCTTTGGATTTGTAAAGTCTCTCATCATTTTGTAGTGCGATCATCCTATACTTGAGGATGTCATCGAACATTATATCCTAGGGTTATAATTTAACTGTACATCTTTATCCGCCTGAAAATGGGGAGAACAGTGTACTCTTGGGTATAACTTGAATACATGAGTAAAGATGGACATGCCGAAAGGAATCATAGTCCCTACAAGGGATTGGTCGTTCACAAGACTAGTAGGGTTTGGATGACTTCTAGTTAACTTGGGAATCTATGCATAGTAAGAGATCATGAGGAGTCATGATCCGTCTTAGAGTTGATAGAAGAAGATTCCTAGTTCTTTGAAAAGCTATATTTAGTCAAATAAGAGAGATGATACTCTATCCTTGCCATCGACTAAATGTGAATGATGATATGAGGGATGGTGCCACCTCGATATCCAAATCAGAAAGGTAGATCACTTGATCAACTCAATTAGTTCTAGGACCGCAGAGCATTGCTAGTGTCTTATGTGGTCATTAAATGAATTGGGTCCGTTAAAGGAGTTTAATTGGTCCAAGTTTATTTATGTCAATGACTAATTGAACCTAATGGGTCTAACACAAAAGGTTGTTTTTGACTGCTTATAACTAGCAAGTTTAGGTCAATAATAGTTATTGGACTTTTTCAAGACTAAAGGTGTAATTGGATTGGAGTTAAACTCCAAGTATGTTAAAATGCTCAATAGGATTTTGGGTCATGAGTCCTAGTAAGCAGTGCTGTGAAAATTGGTCTGGTCATTGACCTGGTCGAGGTAGTGGGTCAATGGTCCAACCGATGGGTCAATAATTGACCCGATTTGACTCGGTCTATATTTAAAATTTTAAAATTATATTATATATAAGTATAAACTAACATTATTTGATTAATAAAATTATACTAAAAAAATTCAAAATAACAATTGAAGTATTAAAGTTGATAATACAAGTAAAGTGTATTAATAATAAAGAGAGTGTAAATAACAACTACCTAAATTAAGACACAAGCCTAATTTTTAATAAAAAAAAATGAGCTAGAAGGAGTACAGAAAGTAATAAAAGGAGTACAGGAAACAAATGTGAACATGAAGGCCCAAAGCGAAAACCTAATCCCCAATAATATATATACCCTCTCTTATGTCTTGCGCCTCATTTTCTCCTTTCTCTCTTCCTACTCCTGCGCCACTCCCCTCGCCTCACCGCGTCGTGTCGCGCCTCGCCGCGTTGCGCCTCACTTTCTCTCTTCTCTCTTTTCTCTCTACCTGTTGGTCTACTAGCCTTTTCCTCTTCTCTCTTCCTGCTAGTCTGCTACCTCTTTCCAAGTCGTCGACATCTTCATTCATGTTATCGGCGATGAGGTCGCTCGAGGCGGTGGTCGAGTGGCGACGACGACGTGCACAACCCAGTCCGAGTTTTTAAAAATCGCCCAGGTTGCCAGGTTTCATCAAAATCGGCCGGGTTCGACCGGGTCATCCCAGATCACTTGCTTGAGCTGTCCGATAGTGCACTCGGTCCGATAATACCACCGGATCCTGGTTCGACCGTTCCGACCGGCCGAACCGACCCGAGTTTTATAAGTATGCTAGTAATTCAAGAAGTTGACTTGACCAAAATAAGTTTTTGGACAAATTTGAAATTTGAATTTGAATTTGAATTTTGAATTTTGAATTCAAATTCAAATTTAAATTACGAACTAGGACAAAGGTTGAATTTGAGTTTAAATTTGAAATTTGAAATTTAAATTTTAAGTTTGAAATTTAAATTTGAATTTTGAATTCAAGAGGTTAGGTTGTAAGAATAATTGTGAATTATCCAAAACTATATCCAATAAACATTGGATAATGCTTCTTCCAACAAATTTTTTATTTGAATTACTAATTTTAAGTAAAATAGGTAAAAAAAAACAACCAAATAGATATGATGATGAAATGGGCGATTTTGACATGGAACCCTCTAGTATCTTTTCAAAATTGCAACAAATGAATAAGATTCATTTAACTTGAATTTTGAATTTAAGTCTTTTAAGAATGAAAAAAGTCAAGATGGTTCAAGAAACCATACTTGAATTTCGAATTTTACAAAAAGCGAAGATCCTTGGGCTGATTTTGAGTGATTGAGTTAGGATTCTAATCCTAATAAGATTACAATACAGAAGGCTCCTTGGTTATAAAAGAACTCCACTCTTATGTTATTATGCATCTAGCTATTTTCAAGAACAAAAAGGTTCTTGTTTTCTTTCTCCTCCAGCGTCTTCTCTCATCCATTGTTGCACCCTTACCTAACCTCAAGACACCATCTTTTGTCTTGAGAAGTAAACCAAACACTTGAAGCCTCCACCTTGCCATTGCCTAGCAAGCAACCAAGTGAAGGAGGTTCAAGAAAGAGAATGAGTTCTCTCAAGCATTCAAGGTACAACCGTGTGGATCACCATTGAAGGGCATAATCCTTTTGAAGCCTTTTAAGCGATCAAAAAGGTATTTCTAAAACCCTTGGCGTTTTAATGAGTTACACACCGATTGCGCCATCTACAACGCCAACGTGATCCCTACCAGCATTGTTGCGCCTAACCTTGATGTTGTCGTGCCACTTTCACCACCCTAGTGTCTCCTTGTGCAATGCACCACTACGGCTCCGATGGTGAGATTAGGAAGCAGTGCAACTTTGTGAATTAATTAATTAGCAACAACAATGTTTTAATTTGAGACCTGTTTTGGAAGATGAAGGTTGAAAGAGAAGAAGGTAGGTGAAGCGTTGGTGTGACGACTCAAAAGAAGGTCCTCAATTTTTATTTATTTTTTACTTCAATTGATTTTGGTGGTTAATAACCGTCGGAAATGACAATTTTAATTTTGAACACATACTCAGTTTTTGAGCCACCGCAAATTGCGTTATTAAATATTTCATGAACACATCATCACTTAATCGATGGTAGGAACCTAAAACAATTGTTCTCAAATATCATGTAGAAATACGAAGAAATATTTATTAGGAAGCAAATACAAAATCATGTATATATTAGAAATTAAAATGTTATAGTGATATATAATAAGTTTATGTATTTTTTTAAAAAAAATTTGGAAATAAAAACTACAAATGTTTAAAACTAATTCAATACTAAAATTATAAATACTACAAATATATATATATATATATATATATTAATCAAGAAAACCAAATTAAGATTTGTATAATATTATTACATAAATATGTTGATTCACATAATTTTATATTTTTCAATTATTTTAACATATAATTTTACTACATTTTATGTTTTAATAAGATAATTTTTCAATTTTTAAAAAACTTTTTCAGTTACTTTTGTCATACATAAATATATCATATTTGTTTTTAGATTTAACTATGCAGAACATCCATAAAATTAACGTAAAAAAAAGCATGGAAAAAAGTAACTAAAGAAGTTCGTTAGAGTTCCAAAAAGAAAGTGGATTTCTCTTTTGTCATATATATTATTGATTCGATCTGCTGGTCTATTTGGTTAACTAGAAGAAAGGAAAATAAGGGATGAAGAAAAAGTTTGAAATCTAAATTAGAAAGAGAATAAAAGGAAACAAAATTAGGTAACATTTAATTGTAATTTTATTTTTTGTTTTCATTTTCTATTGTTATTTTTTAATTATAAAAATGTCAACTTATTTTCATTTTGTTTTCTATTTTTAAAGATTTGTACATGTATCAAATAAAACAAAAAAAGTTGTTTTCAATATTTTGTTACAAATATTAGAAAACAAGAAATAGTATGAAAAATAAGATGACAATTTTTTAATTAAAAAGTTAAAATAGAAAACAAGATTACAAGTAAATGCCTCCTTATTTTTTTTTATAGAACTTTTCTTTTCTCTTTAATTTTATTTTCAATGAAAAAAATTTATTATTTATATTTTTTTTTCTTTTCTTTTATTTTCTCTCCCACCAAACATAAGTATAACTGAACAAGCTATTCACAACAATTGCTTTACTCATTAAATTGATTTCAAAGATAATGCACTTTTGGCATGCTTTGGTGCTTTAATTTAGATCATATTTGTGAAAATCTTCGTTATATATTATGGTGATTGATTGATTTGATCAATTGATATCTTTGTAGAGCTTATTTGGATGTAAATTTTTTTAGAAGAATTTTTTTTAAAAAAAAAGTAAAAAAAAAAAATGAAATAAATTTCTCCATAAATTAAAATAAGTTTTCTATTACCTCATTTGTAGATGTCATCTCATCTTTTACACAAGTTGTATTGATGAGCTTCTTAAAATTAGTTAATGGAGAACTTATTTTTACTTATAAAAAAACTAATTTTATTTTTTTCTTCTTATTTTTTTCTTTTAAAAGTACTTCTAGAAAAATTTATCTAAATATACCCTTAGTTTTTACAATAGACAAGTTGAAGATCTTCTGACTTGCAGCCAAACCAACATCCCCCAGAAAATATTAATACCACTGTCTCCAAAACTTGGATACTTCTCCATTCAGAGATGTGCACTAGTGACCCACCACTCACTTTGGGTGATGGATTGAGCTTGTGAAAATGACATAATTATTAGTGGAGCTGCCTTTACTAATACACACAAAATCTTTAGTATTTTTTTTAATTTGTTCGTTTATATAAGTATTTATTGTCAATATTTAATCGCATAAATTACAATACAAAGTTTAACCGTTGACCTTTTCATTTCTTTTCGTGCAAATAATATTTTATTTGCAAAATGAAATGATAATTTGATCACATAATCGGCTCCCTATCTTTCTCTTCGTCCCATGTTCATGTTAAATGGAAGGTTAAAATTAGTAAGAATATTTGCCTTCCAGGTTTTTGCAAGAGTAAACTATGGTTTAATTTCGTAGATTCTTTTGAAGAAGAAAAAAGACGGAGATATCTACATCAATATTTTTTTTTTATGATTATCTACATCAATATTTTAAAAATTGGATATGTAATCAAACCAAAAAAATTGGTCTTAGTCCCAACATTTTTAAAATCACAACTTGGGTTTCTAAAGATTTAGTCAAAATAATTCTTATTTTGGTCCTTATGATGCCAAGCAATACCATATTAAATATGCATGCATGTGAATGTCACTTGATAACTATTTTTCATGTACACAAAAAATTTATAAAAATAGGATAAACAATCAATTTTACCTATTTTTAAAAATTAAAGAACTAAAACTAATAAAAAGAGATTAAGAACTAAAAGTAAATTTAATGATTTTCTTTGAAGGGTAAAACATCTTTTTTTATATATGTGTGAATAAAAAATAATATCATAAAATTTATAATAACTCTTATATAACTCATATTTTTTGTCAATTAAATCAGTTAGACCTGTTCAAAAAATTGCTAAAACATCTTTAACTCTTTCTTTTACTAATTTAGTGTTTGAAAACAAAATTAAAGATAAAAATTCAGCTTTGTTTCTCTACCTGTAAGTAAGTAATCGACATCCATCCACAGTGAAACACAAGATGAAAATATATTAATCTGGAATTTCCACACACTAATAAAAAGGTTAGGTGCCGTTTTTACTATGCCACTGCCAATTATCGATTAAAGACGTACGTGAGAAAGATGGATCACAAGTCTTGCTGCACTAATCTTCTTCGCTGCTATGTTGGGTCGTTTTTGAAGTCGAGGCCTATATAATGACACCTGATAATGACGAATAATTAGAATATTATGACCCAATTGCCATCATATAAACACATATATATATATGAATTAGATGATTATGACCCGATTGATAAGGCCATGTATGCCACAATTTGTCCAAAGGGGCATGTCACATGTCATGACATACGTCATGATATACCGTAGTTTTTCTTTTCCCACCCTTTCTTTTCAACCATTTTCACTCAACCATTGTGAAAAAAAAAAAAATGTCATTAATAGATATAATAAATCTGTCCAGCCCATTGTTGCATTCTTACTTTCTTTTTCTTTTGCATTTAGAAAACAGGTCATTAATTGTTTTGTTTCTTGTGCCTTGCAAAGCTGACCTATTGCTCTAGTAACTTGTAAATCCAATTATTAGCACTTCATCCTCTCTACTCATTTTAACCCTTTAGTTTATTAGTTAGACTCAGCTAAGATTAAAAAATTAAAGAGTCTTGGACTCTTGGTCTTCATGAAGATCTTTATGACCTTAGTTTGTCTTAGTCAAAATTCTTTGAAACTCAGAAATGAGAAGTCATGTTCAACAAAGTTTTCATTTGGTGTTGCTTTTCGTGGTTTAGCATAGCTTAAATGGCAACTTTGCATTAGTATTATTTTATTGTTATATTTGTCTTAAAAGATAATTATTTTTTTTCTCCAAAAAGGGGAGAGGAGTTTAAAGAAGCTTGATTAAATAAAAGAATACTTAGGATTGTGACAATTGAGTTTTCGTTGTAGTTTAAGAATCATAGTAAAATTTGTTACAAGAGAAATAAATAAATAGTGATAAAAAATAAAATAAATTAGGGATTTAAACCAAAGAAGCCTATATTTTTAAATACTAAATATATTTAAGCCATGTTTATGAATCTTAGTATTTTTTACATTATATCACATCCTTTTCTAGGTGGATTTGCTTGTTCAATATTCTTCAAAAATAGATAGAACATTAGGTATGGTCAAATGTTAATTATATAAATGAAATAAAAAAGGGTTTGTGTTTTCAACCTAATATCAAATTACCAACAATAGTCAATATAAGTGATGATTTAGTCAAGTGATTCATGAATTAAATCCTAATTTTGGGTATGAAATAAATTATATTTAAAAGAAAATATTCATTTTTTATACATTCACGATCTTCGACAAAAATTACTCAATTTTCTCGGAGTTACTTTATATCAATATATTATCCAATTCTTGAATAGGTTTTTTAAAAAAAAAATACTTTCCTACAAGATACAAAACCCACTTTCATAATTTACATTTCCAAATAAATTACTCCTAAATTATATTGAGAAGTATTTTCTTTTTACCATAACATTAATGTAAGATATTTACAAGTTTTACTAATGATTAATTTTGACTTCAATGTTAACCATTTTTAATTGGGTTGTACTTCCTTTTCAAAAAAAAAAATAAATATTTATAAAACTTAAATGTAAGACTTTATTTAAAATATTTGAATCTATTTCTATTCAAATAAACAGGATGTTGATTATTCAGAAGTAGCTTAATTATTCATACCCAATATCAGATTAAATATTTGATTCAATCATACTAAAAAAAATTAACTTTCATTTCGTAAATTAATTTTGTTTGCTTGTGAATAAATAACCGTAGGTGGTATATATGTCACTATCATGCGGTGGGTGATGACAATATTAAAATTTAAAACAATCTCCCTTTAGGATTAAAAAAATACTTGTGCATTATGGAAGAAGGCATGTACAGATGGGGAACTGAATCATTTACACATAATATATGCATGTAGCACCTATCATTTGTTAAACAGCAAATCAAAGCATAACATATTGTTTTTGGATGTACAAGGAAGCACCGACTTTTTAAATTCAGCTAGCAAATTTAATATTATCTAAGCACAACCCAACAACTCCAATCCTTTACTAATTCCTTTTAAATTTCAATAATTAACTTGTCCATTAGCATGCTTATATAGTGATCCTTGGCACTGGACTTGATGAACACTTTGCTTTTGTTTTTGGTGGAATTGAATAACACTCTTTAATATGATGTCAAAATGATAACGAAACTTTCCGACAAAAAACTATGAGTGACGATGAAAGAGTGGTTTGGGAACAAATGAACTCATCTCAATTATGCTTCTTAATATGATTCTAATAATTCAAATTATTAAGAGTAATTTCTTTATTCTTTACGAGCTTAGAGAACCACATTTTTATTTGTGCTGGTTGTAAATAGGGATAAGAACAGAGTCGGAGATCTTGTCTCTTACCAATCACGAATCAAAATGAAACGGATGTTGCTTATAATAAAAAATAAAAGTAAACGAATGTTGCAAATACTAAGTAAAAAATAAAAGTAAACGAATGTTGCAAATACTAAGTAAAACAAATCCTTAAATTAAAAATTAATTAATTTTTTATTATATATATGTATACATTTAAAATAAATATATTTTTGATCTCTGATATATAGTTGAATTTTGCGTTTGATCTATGGTAAATTTTTTCCTTGCATATGCTCCCTGATATTTAAAAAGATTTGTTTTAGAATCTTGTTGTCAGTTAAATGATGATATATTTGTTAAATATTTAATAATGTAATTTTGTCAATATTTGTTTTAAAATCAAATTTAAATTTATGGTTGTTAAAAACCGTCATAATCAATTAAAGTGAAAATAAATAAGTCAAAACAATCCAACGAGTCATGATTACATACTAGAACTTTATCCACTTCTCCATGTTATATCTACCTTCCCCCTCCCACACTTTCTTCATTAGGCTTGTGCTAATGAAATCCCAACAAACTCACTCATCAACCACATTCCACATAGAAACACGTGCAAAAAGAGAATCACAAAATTAGTATAGGAAAATGAGAGTAGTTACCTCAGTGTATGAGATCCTTCAAGCCCTTCCTTGTAACCCTAAACCTAACCCCCAATTTCTCAAGTTGTCTTGACAAAACCCTAATAACTATTGCAGAACTCCTCAATCCTCTCCAACAAGTTCACCTCCAACCCACTCTTCCCAGTCTCCACACTCACACGCCTCCACTGTCGCCTCCAAGTCCAGGTGCCGACCAAAACCCCAGCCACAAGCAACACGCCGCCGAAAGGAGCAACTATGGTATCAATCCCAGTGATGAGCTCATTCTTGGAACCCATGACCTCTGCGGCAACAACAGAGGCTATGGCGAAAGAGAACAGGCATGAGAACTCGAGTGGCAAAAGGAGCGAGTCAAAATTGTAATAGGCAACAAAATGTTTTTTTTTCTTTGTTTTTTTAGATATGAGAATTTGTTGTTACTTGACTTTGGTGTTTGTGTGCCTATTTTTGTGTTTGTGTTGAATGCAGTTGGCTGGTGTTGTTGCTCTTGAGGTCATTGGTGGACCTAAAGTTCCCTTCCGTCTTGAAAGAGAGGTATAATACTGCAAGTTTTAGAAAAAGAATAAGATTTGTTTTGGAAGATGAAGGTTGAAGGGAGAAGAAGATAGGTGAAGGGATGGTGGATGACTTAGAAGAGGATTCTCAATGTTTGATTTATTTATTTTTTACTTTAATTGATTTTGAAGATTTTTAAATGTCAGAAAAATTTAAATTTAATTTTGAAACAAATATTGGCGATTTTTGAGTCTCCAGAAATCGCGTTATCAAATCTTTAACGGACACATCACCACTTAACTTATGGTAAGGATCTAAAATAAAAATTTTCAAATAGCATGGAGCAGATGCGAAAGAAAAATTTATCAGGTATTAAACGCAAAATTCGAGTATATATCAGGGATCAAAAACAAATTTAATCCTACACTTAATTACAATCTTATCTTTTAATTTTTTGTTTAAATATATTTTTTGTCCTTTAAATTTGGATCACTCTTAATTTTGATTAACAAATTTAATTTTTTTTTATTCCATCTATTTCAAAAATTACTATGTTTATTCCTTCCCTACAGATGTCGTCAATCATCTTGCTTGTGTGATAGACAATGTAATTTTTAGCTGTTGTGGTGACTTTTAACAACAAGAATCTAATTTTTTGAATTTAATTTTTAAATGAATTTTTAATGGTTTTAAACCGCCATAATCAAGCAAAGCACCAAAAAAGTAAAAAGAAAAATCAATGATTAGAAAAATTTGACATCAACACACTCCAAATCAATGCAAAAGGTCCAAAATCAATGTCTAATGTATCGCTCCTTTCAAGAATTTCTTCCATAAACTTAACTATACAACACCCTTTGTGAATTCCCTCGATTTGATAAGTACTCCCTCTCTTGGCTTTTTTTCAGCATCACTCTCTTCTTCTTTGCTAAAAATCCTCAAGTGAAGATTCTTCTTCTTTGACATCAGCAAGTGGATCCTCTTCATAAGTTTGACTTCATTTAATCACTTTATGCTACTGGGTGCCCTTAAATATCGTTCAAGGAGAGTGACATGAGTAAGAGGCTTGTGAAGGAGGAGAGACACTACATGATTTTGTGCTGAAGCGATGAGAAAATATGGTTGGAGGAAACAAAACACAACATTTCATCACCCTATTGTTACTCTCGAAGGCATCATGATTGTGTTTGCATCCTCATTGTTGTTCCTATTTATATTATTGTCCCCCAAGATTTATGTGAGTGCTAAGAGCATCCCATATATTTTCATCATCTTTGTAGGGGAAGAGGAGTCATGGTGAACAACTTAAAGAGTATTGATGACCATGGTAGGGTCATGATAGGAGATGGGGTTGGCCTTCGTGTTCTTCCAGGGAGGACACGAGGTAAAGGTGGAGGATGTAGCAAATTATGGGGGTGAAAAATAGGAGTGAGATTGTGGGATAAGGGTGACATCATTGCCAATGTCGCCAAAGATGAGGTAGGCGACATGTAGCAGGAGTGGGGAGGAGGGAGAGACCATCAACATAACATTAGTTTTTCTTTGTGTTTTAATTTCTATTGCATATATGTTGGTAAAAAACATGTTTGCTTAGCCTATATAGTAAATGTTTGATAGATTGATTCATTTCCTTAATTTTTGAGAAGAACAATAACCTATTGGTTGGGTTTACTACTTGTTTGATCAATGCGCTTGCTGAAAATAACTAAACTATTCCAATATTTTAAAGCACCACTAAGGTTCCACATCATTCTTGTTTTTCTCCATTGTAGCATAGGATTCATAATGAAACTTGCATATTAAACAATCTAAGGCTCTTGAATCTTTATGGTTGATTCCAATTTTGAAAGTGACTTAATCTAAGATATCTTATCATCTTATGTTCCTTTTCAAGAAACAAAGGTGTATCTAATTAATTAACCCTACTTATGTGGTAATTATGTTCAATTAGACTCATAGACTCTTTGTTGATTCATTTGATCCTTAAAAAATTAAACATACTTTAATTCATTATTTAAAGGATAAGTTATTTTCTTACGTGTCCAACATTTAGGTTCACCTTAATTTTAGTCCTTCCCATAAAGGCCTAAGCAAAGGTGATCAAGCATTTCACATAAATAAGCTCAATAAGAAAAGAATGAAAAGACAAGAAATAAACTTTACATATAGAAATAAAAAACACATATCCATTAAAAACAACAAAGGCTACTCCTGATCCTAAAAACAAGATGACTACTCAATCACAATCATGTAGAAAACCCAAGAAAAAAACAAGAACAACAAACCCAAAATCCCAATATGGAGGAAAAAGTAGAAAATAATATCCTTCCAATCTCAACCCTTGAGTCGTTCCACCTCATGAGCTTTCCACCTTGTAAATAATCCCTAAAAGATATGTTTAAAACCTAGGGGTGAAAAGGGCTTAAGCCCATTCTAATTTGGAAAGTAAAAATGCATAAAATTGAGCCTATAGCACCCCTCATTGTCATGATGCTCCCACGCTCAACCCATGAATAATTTGGGAAAGTTGTCTTCATGAAATTTGTAGGTAAATTTGTCTTTGAAATGTAGGCAATGGTATGACGTTGTTTCAATTCTTACAATTTGAGATATGCTCAAAACATTGCACCTATGTCAAGTTTTTTGGATAAAACTTTACTTTAATTTTGACTTCAAGCATCATTTCCTCCATGATTCTTATTGAATCAAAATGGAGTCTCTTCATGAAAAGTACAAGTCTTTGTTTAGTCTTTTCTTAGACACCAAGATTACCTTAATATCATCACGAGAACCCAAACTATGATTACTCCATTTCTTTTGACTCTGCTTTAGTAGAAGCTCGACTTCTCATTGGTAACAATTACTTAGATTAGACTTTGAACAAGAGTAGAACATGTTAGGTTATGGTCGAACCCTCAAATCAATTGCGAAAGAGAAACAAAAATGCGCGAGAGGAGAGAGATATAGAAAAATACAGTCAATATGTTTAATATGAGAAAACCTTCCTCAATGTGAAGAAGTAAAAACTCACGGGACACTAGTCTAGAATCAAACTTCCACTATAATAATAATGGGTTACAAAGAATCAAAATACACCAATGTGGTGGTTCACACAACCTCTCCGACAATGGTGATAATTAAACTCCCTAGAGTGTTTCACTTAAACTCTCTCTAGATATCTCTCAAATACAAAGCACATGGCTTGCTCAAATATGCACTCAAGAATGTCACTTGAGGCTCTCAAATTCTGTCTACGTTGCATTCTCTGATTCTCTTTTTCGCCTTCACCCTCAACTAAGGTATTTATAGTAGTGAAGTAGGTTTAGGGTTTTTAGAACCCTCAATGGGCCTGGCCAGCATTGGAGGAGGAAGCCCAATCCAACAATTCTCCCCCTCTGACTTCAATGTGACAAGTTCAAACCACAACCCGACATTTTCTATGACAGCCCGACATCTTCAATGAGTCGAGTTCATCAACCCGACACCTTCACAGCAATCGTCAAACTTCGTTGTTGATACTGGCTTGGTCATCATATCAGACCAATTCTAGTCGGTGTGTACTTTGCCAAGTGTGAGCTGTCCATCTTCCACCACATCCCGGATCCAATGATACCTCACATCAATATGCTTAGTGCACGAGTGATAGCTTAAGTTCTTCGAAAGGTGAATTGCGCTTTGGTTGTCACACTTCAGCTCGTACTTGTCTTGATCATGGCTGAGTTCCATGAGGAACTTCTTCAATCACAACATCTGTTTGCAAGACTCAGTTGTGGCTATGTACTCGGCCTCGGTTGTCGAAAGTATCACACACTTCTGCAATCTTGATTGCCAGGAGATAGCTCCTCCAGCAAATCTCGTCAAGTATCCGGTAGTCGACTTTCTCAATTCGACGTCTCCCCCTAAATCGGCATCCGAGTAGCCTTGCAACCCAGCTTCACCTTCTCCAAAATGAAGGCAAAAATTGGTCACCGGCTCACCATTCCAACTGCATACGCTAAGTCAGGTCTAGTGCAAACCATTGCATACATCAAGCTTCCGATGACGGATTTGTATGGGATATTCAGCATCTCGTCTTATCTTTATTAGACCTCGGACACTGCTTCTTATTCAACTTCATGTACCCAGGTAGGGGGTGCTAAATGTTTTGGCTTTGTCAATGTTGAATCTCTTCAAAATTTTCTCAATGTATTGCTCTTGACCTAGCCACAATAGCTTCTTTTGTTTATCCCGGATTATCTTGATACCGAGAATCTGTTTTGCAGAGCCAAGATCCTTCATTGCGAAGGCCGAGGTCAATGCCTTCTTCAAGGCAATAATCTTCATTTTATCTTGCCCTACAATTAGCATATCGTCAACATATAACAACAACATCAAAAAATCTCCAGTCTCATACCTCTTCACAAATACACAATGGTCAGCTTCTGTCTTCACAAACTTGTGCTCATTCATGAAGGATTCAAATTTCTTGTACCACTGTCGAGGTGCCTGTTTCAAGCCATAGAGACTCTTCTTCAACCGGCATACGATGCCTTCACATCCAAAAGCTTGAAACCCTTCAGGTTGCTCCACATATATTTCTTCTGCCAACTCACCGTGAAGAAATGTTGTCTTTACGTCCATTTGTTCTACCTCAAGATCCATTGAAGCCGCCATGGCTAACACAGTTCAGACTGAGGTCATCTTCACAACAGGAGAAGAACTGCTCAAAATCAACTCTTTTCTTCTGATTACAGCCTTTCACTACAATCCAGACTTTGTATCTCGACTTTTGCTCGTTCTCTTCATGTTTAATTTTGTACACCCACTTGTTCTTCATAGCTCGTCTTCCTTTCGGCAGCTCGGTCAGCTCATAAGTCTGGTTCTCGTGCAAGGACTTCATCCCGTCCTGCATTGCCTTTTCTCATTCTTCTTTTCTTGAGCTCGTTATGGCCTCATCATAACTCTGAGGCTCACCATCTTCAGCAATGATGGTGTATTCATCAGGAGAATACCTTGTATAAGGTCTTCTTTCTCTAGTGGGGTATCTCGATTGTTCTTCTTTATCAGCTTGAGAACCCGGTTCATCATTCTCATCCCGGTCCTCTTCATCAACTCGGTCCTCATCAACTTGTTACTGGTCATTCTGTTCATTATTTTCTTCATTGGGCTCCCCCCTGCTTCAATTTGAACAGTGGGGACGAGTTCCTTACTTTGGATAGTAACTCGGACTTTGGGCTTCGAGATGTCATGAATGGTATCATCTTCATGAAAGATCACATCCTAGCTTCTCACTATCTTCTTATTGATTGGATCCCAAAGTCTGAACTCAAACTTGGTTTTCGGTGAACTGAGGTAAATGCTTTCCTTCATCTTTGCATCAAGCTTTGTCCTTTCATCTTTAGGGATATGCACGAAAGCTCGACATCCAAACACCTTTAGGTGTTCGTAAGTTGCTTTTCGACCGTTCCAGACTTCTTCTGGAATTTCTCTTTCAAGTGGTCGTGATGGTGAGAGGTTGATCAAATCAACAACAGTCTGGCGGCTTCTCCCCAGAATGTTTTTAACAACCCGACATTGGACAACATACTTCAGACCTTCTCTTCAATAGTCCGGTTCATCCTCTCAGTAAGTCCATTCATTTATGGAGTCTTTAGGGGCGTCTTCTCAAGTCGGATCCCAGCTTCTCTATAGTAAGCATCAAAGGGACCACAATACTCACCACCATTGTCAGCAAACAACTTTCAATTTCTTGCCAGTCTCCCTCTCCACCATAGCATGAAATTCTTTGAAAGATTGGAGGACCTGGTCTTTTGACTTCATCAAATAAACCCACACTTTGTGGGAATGATCATCAATAAAAGAAACAAAGTATTGAGCTCCACCTAGTGATCTCTCAGACATAGAGCAGACATCAGTATGAACGAGGTCAAGAATATTCTTACGTCTTCTTGGTTGATCTGGTCTCACAAACGAAACCTGGTGTTGCTTTCCAGCTAAATAGTGCGTGCAACTCTCTAGTACTTGGCCCTTCAACCCTATCAGTAGCTCTTTTTTATTCAAAATTTGGAGCCCTTTCTCACTCATGTGGCCGAGACACTTGTGCCACAGCTCCAAGTTAGGTTCATCACGGACTGAGTTGGCTTCTCCACCATTTATCTTTCCTTGTATCACATACAAGGAGCCTTCCTTCTTACCTCTAGCCATCACCAAGTTTCCCTTGGCCAATTTCCATCTACATCCTCCAAAATAGTTCACTAACTCGACATCTTCTAGCTTGCCAATCGAGATTAGGTTCAATCGCATGTCAGGTACATGCCTTACATCTTTCAACACAAGTCAGCACCCGACATCCGTGGTCAGGGTTACATCACCGGCACCAACAATTTTGCTGGTCACCTGATTTCCCATCTTCACAACTCTAAAGTCTGAAGTCGCCACTTCTGTATGATGAGAAGAAACTTTTGTGAGGAGTAACATGGAAGGAGGCACCTGAGTTAACAATCCAGGCGTAGTCATCATAGGCAACATTCAAAAATTTATCTTCTCTGAGTAGAAATATCTAGGCTTCAGCACTGGTAACAACCGCAGTGGTATTCTTGTCTTCCTTCTTCTTTGGAACAATCTGATCTGACTTCACATTGCCATGCTACTCATCTTTCTGCAGAGTCAAGCAGTCAGTCTTCTTGCGTCCTACCTTCCCACAGTAGAAACACTTCAAATCATATTTTGGTTTAGATTGGCCCCTGGACTTATCTCGTCCACCTCGACTCCGACTCTTGCTTTTACCCCGGAAGTCAAATTTTCCTCTATTTTCTGCCACATTGGCCTCATATGTGCTGGAGACACCTCGTTCTCTTCTCTTGGCTTCTTCATTCAGGATACTGTCAGTCACAACATCCATCGTCAATTTTTCTGTTGGAGCAGAGTTACTCAATGTCACTACCAGAGTATCCCAACTTTCTGGCAGCGAGCTCAACAACAACAAAGTTTGCATCTCATCATCAATTTTCATATTAGCTTTGGAGAGTTGATTTAAAATACCTTTGTAGGTGTTGAGGTGCTCAATCATGCTCATGCCGTCCTTGTACTCTAGTTTCACAAGTCGGCGAACCAGGTGTGCTTTGTTCCTGGGAGTCTTCTTCTGAATCATGGATTCCAGCTTGTTCCACAATTCGTATGCATTCGTAAACTCGGACACGTACTCAAAGAGGCTTCTGTCAATGTATTTCTTGATCGTGGCAACCACCTTACGACTCCAGATCTACCAATCCTTGTCGATTTTGCCAGTCAGTCTTTCGTTAAGAACATTTAGGCTCATATAAATCGTTGCAGTAGAGATGATCTTCCATCATCGGTCTCCAATAAAGGAAGTTGTCTATGGTTAGCTTGAACATATCTCCGTCATGAGTTATGTCACTGGTATCCATCTCGTCTCCTTCAGAACCAAACATAGGCTCTGATACCACTGTTGGATTATGGTCGAACCCTCAAATCAATTGCGGAAGCGAAACCAAAATGCGCGTGAGGAGAGAGATAGAGAAAAACATAGTCAATATGTTTAACGTGAGAAAACCTTCCTCAATGTGAAGAAGTAAAAACTCACGGGACACTAGTCCAGAATCAAACTTTCACTATAATAATAATGGATTACAAAGAATTAAAATACACCAATGTGGTGGTTACACAACCTCTCCAACAATGGTGATAATTAAACTCCCTAGAGTGTTTCACTCAAACTCTCTCTAGAGATCTCTCAAATGCAAAGCACATGACTTGCTCAAATGTGCACTCAAAAATGTCAATTAAGGCTCTCAAATTCTGTCTACGCTGCGCTGCGTTCTCTGATTCTCTTTTTCGCCTTCACCCTCAACTAAGGTATTTATAGTGATGAAATAGGTTTAGAGTTTTTAGAACCCTTAATGGGTCTGGGCCAATATTGAAGGAGGAAGCCCAATCCAATACATTCACGAAAGTTGTTTAGATAAGACTTATATGTGTTTTCTTTAATCATTCATGAGAATGGTTTAAGTAATTATCAAATACAAACGAAACTATGATTGTTGATGGTAGATACATGAATTCATGCATGAGTCCACAATTATCATTATGAGTAAGCATTGTAGGTAAGTTGGGGCTTGCTTAGAACCTTCAACTTAGTGGAAGAAGGTTAGTATAGGCTAACAAGAATGGGCTTTAAGGATAGGTAGACGGGTGGTTTCACATTGAGAGTAAGGTCATTGCAGAATTAATTTGTGTTGTGACAAGTCACTATTCTTGTAATTAAACATATTGTAGTAAAATTATTATTACAGTTATTACTAAAATATATAGTAAATATATTATTATATATTTTTTACGGTGTACTAATTTAGTATATTTACATTATTAATAAGTATAAATTATACCATTTTATATATTTAATAATAAGTATATATTTAATATTTATAAATTTATATGTAATATTAATTCCCTTTTAAGTTATATATAAGTTTCATATATATTATTAATAGTGACGTTGAGCTAGTGGTAGAGTGTAGGGGGATTTGAATCCCTCCTCTACCACTTAATTTCTCTATTATTTTTAGAAAATTCAATGGGCACAATTAAAATTTAAAAGGCTAAAATTATATCATTACAATACCTAGAAAGGCAAAAGCGTATAATAAAGCCTTTAGTTTGTTTTTTTTAATTATTAAGACTATTTTTTTAAAAGAACAATTGTTTCCTAAAAACTCAATGTTGCAAAACACTGCATGAACTTAATTGAGGGAGCTGAGGGAGCTGGGGTGCTCTCCTTTTCATTCCTAGCTTCGTATGAACCACCCTAGTGGGATAGTAGCATTATAATTGCAAGCTTTGCAAAAATTCAACCACATTTGAAGAGACATATGGCTCGTGTTCCTTGATAATTCTGGTCCACCTTTTTAATCCCTTTTTTTTTGTGTTATATCTTATACTTGATTATTAAAATATTAACCGAAATGAATACATACAAAAAGAGAAATTAAAAAAACCATGGTTTTGCATTAGATGATGAGAAGCACATATAGGGCCACCGTGTCCTTATCTGCATGGTGGGGGAACTCTGATGGGACACCACCATTTCCTCCTGATCTCCCTTCTGCGAAAGAATCCTTAATTTTTCTCTTCTTTTTCATGTATAATATTTTTCCCACTTTTATTAGATTTTATTTTTGAATTTATGAAAAAGTAGAATTTGCTCTCCACATGCATACTAATACAGCTAATAATGCATGACGTATAAAATTATAAAATTATTTATCGACATTGTAGCGAGTCACCCATCTTGTAGTGTTTGATCACATGCATATATTCGTGCACGTAATTATTGCTATTTTCGATCATATTTAGTCTAACTTATTTCGGAAAGAGTTTTTATTTTTTTTTAGAAAAAATCATTTCAAAATTTAATTATTTTCAATCTAATACTTAATGGAAACATCTTTTTACTGTAGATAAAAAATTTAATTTTAATACATAGTTAGTATAATTTTTTTACATTATTAATCAATTAAAATTCTCTTTAAAATTGCCTTTTAAATCAATTATTAAAAAATCAATAATTTATAATATATCATCATATATGATAATGTCTTATCAAATGATATTATAAAGAAATTTATTTTAATTAAATTTCTTAAAAAAATAAGTGAGGAAATGTTAATTATTTTTTCTGTTAATAACATATATAATAAAATGGGAAGACATTCTCATACTACCGGGAATGACGTTAATAACA
>PYAF01002582.1:221758-235168 GCA_007407185.1 Glycine tomentella
AAAAAAAAAAAAGAAGATAAAAGTTCACACTAGATTTATTAACTATTTATATCAATTTGGTCAAAATTATTTATTTTTCAGGAATAATATACATAACTTAAGCATTAATCAAATTAAGCCTTATATTTTAGATCAATTTGAGGCTTATCTTATTGGATCTCAGATAAATGTACAACCAAGTAAGTCAAAGTTAAGTAAATCATTACAATAACCTTTCTATGACTATGACATCGTTGGTAGATCAAGATTAGCTTTGGAAATCAACGGCTGAGATTGTGCTTTGGTAGCATGTAGCTCTCTTGTACGAAATCATTATCAAAACGTAATTATGGGTCATATGCATTACATGTCCACATCATGCCAATTGCTTATTTGCTTCGTGAGAGGTGATGCTTGTTTTACCAAATCAAAATTTGCAAAACAAAATGATTGTGAAGAGAAGGACACGTACGCACCACGTCAACCAAACTAATCATTGTGACAATGCAAGGATATATCTTCATGTAATCCCAACTTGCATATATATGAGGTTGAATGGGTGGTATATATGACTTTCTTCTAATGTCCTTTACTCCCATTGAAATTGTATTCACTTACGTCTTCTCCAAAACAACGTATGAAAAACGTTTTATTGATAAATTTAAAATTAACTAACTTGCTAAAACTTTCAAATCACGATTTAATTGAGTGTTTGGTTAAGATTGTTTTAAATAAATTTATTTATTTATTTTTTGAAAAATTATAAAATAATGACAATCATTTTCAATATTAAAAATTATAAATATCCGACATAAATTCTTAATACTATCAAATAAAATTATCATTTTCTTGAATAATATCTATGTCAATAATTTATGGATCCCATACTAATTAGTAAGGGATTTCACTCTAATTTTGAAAATCGTCAATGGGTCATTTTATTTTAGATGTGATGTGAACAACTTGAACTTTGTGTTTTCGGTTTCATTTCTCTTCTAAAGAAGTTCCCGTGAAACTTACCTTCAGAAATCCCATGTGGAAAGTGCATAATGACCAAAAAAGCATAATATTAAGAGGGAAAGCACCAAAAAGAATATGATCCCACCACACTCCTTGTAGTTACGAGAAATTCATACATCCCCGTGTTGTAAGAAACTTTTTAATTCACGAAAATATTCCATTTTTAATTTTATATGACTTCTAAAATTTTATATTCAACCATCTAAAATCAGTTATCAAATTTTGGAATTGATAAATTTTTAAAAGAGGATTCTAGAATTTCTCATTCTCTACTTGTGCATTAATTATTGAATAGAACTCATCTTTATATATAGACATTTTATCATTATTTCTTATTACAGCTAGCACGTGACTCACTCAAAGGTTGTTTAACAATTTTTTTTTTCCACCAGGTCACTGCTCTTCATCAGTATTATTTTTTACTCCTTTTTGTTTTCTCATAAAAGTTAATTTTTAATATAATATTTCATTATCTCTAGATAGTGGATTACTGTATTTCATTAATATTTTTTTACTATGAATTTGTATTTAACATCTTGGAAATAAAATTTAATCAGATAATTAAGAATTGTATTAAAAATTAAAGAGAAGATTGATTTTTTTCTTCTAATGTAGAGAAGATTGAATTATGACCAAAGGAAAGAAAAACTAGAGAATTGCCTTTTGATGTAATATATGATTTGAATTGATTTTTAGTCGCTCAATCATATGTACAAATGTTCCTTATATACATGAAAAATATGAAAAACTCAATTAAAATAATAAAATTAAACCACATACCTATATTATTAATTTACACATATAAACTAATTAACCAATTATTTCAACTGCATCAATTATTAGATTGATAATTTAGGATTGAATATTTGTGATATTCCTTTCCAAAATGTGAATGTCAAGCTTTCCTAACTTGGAGTGAAGGTCATTAAAGGGACCAAGAGCTAATAGTTAATTTAGCTAGAGCATCTTCTATATTAGATGCTTGAGAGGTTCTTAACTCTAAGAATCCAACTAGTTAGGATGTTGTTCATAGTTGGAGTTTGTCAACAAAGATGTTAAGTATAAGTATCAATTTTTATATATAGTGTTACTATACTTAGTTTAGATCCGTCAATTCAATTGATTGATCCGAGAACCAAACACTTAATTGGTTTGATTTATCCAAAAATTAATAAAGAGTTTTGATACCATATAAAAATAAAATAGAAGATCGAAACTGATGAAAAAGAAAGAAAGAATTAACTTAGAAAACTATCTTATGGTGTAAATATTATTAAATAGATTCTCTCACTTTATTGTATACATGACAAATTACAATTAGCATAACTATCGAAAGAAAATTGAAATTATCTATATTAAATTTTAATATATGATGAAACAAATTAACTAATTGTTTGACTATATTAACCGATGAATTTAAAGTCTATATATTGATAGTGGAAAACAGTTTTACATTATTATTTAATTATTAATCATCGTTTAAATTACTTTAAGATATTTATTTTAAAAAATCAATAAATTTATCATACATAATAAATTATAATTAGATAGTTGTTTAAATTTTTTACTGTACATAATTTTTTTTCTCTTAACTAATTAGTATTTTGGAATTATATATTTGTAACAAATTCAACACATGAAGAACACAATAAGCATGGTAAATTTTTTTCAATTTTTGAGGATTAAGTTTAAATTTCTTTATGAGATTATTTTAACTTAACCAAATATTCTGTATTGTACAATTATATTAAATACTTAAATGAATAACTTTGTTATCTATAATGATCAATTCTACCTAACTTGAACAAGATTATCTCTAGAAAATGACACCCTTGATGTATAAAATTATATCAAATATTATTTGACTTAAATATATTTTTCATCTTTATAATTTAATGTTATTTGTTTTTCGTTCTTGAAAAAAAATGATTTTAATTGATATAAATTATGTTTATTTTTTGTTTTTCATCCTACTATCATGTCATCACTTGATGATGTCATGATGATATCATCCTATCATGTAAAAATAAAGTGTAACAATATCATAATTAATTAACTAAAATAAAAACAAACAATTTATAGAAACTAAAACAAAAAAAAATGCATGTTTGTAGGATCTAAAAAATATTTAAGTGTCAAATTAAGTATTAAAACTAAGATTTAAATATTAAAATAAAGTCACAAATTAAATACTAAAATTTGTGCATTTAATAATGTGACACACATGTCACCATAATTTTTTTTTGCAAATCCTACCATAAAAAATGACTTTTTTTTTTTAATCATTGTTACTCTCACCACCACATTATTATATTATCATTACAACCATCATCACTGTAGTTTTCATCACTATCACTATTTTTATCGTTGTTGTCACAATCACTGTTACCACTATCACTACTAATAGTACCATTGTTTCGACTACTAGCACAATCATCATCATTACCATTGTTACTATTGTTGTCTTCATTACCATTGTCCCTATCATCACTGTTGCTTGAATGTGGTGAAAGGTGTGAGAAAGACAATGAAGGTAGGGTTTGAACAAAGCTAGAGAGAGTGTCGATATTAAGATGCGGATAAATTAATATTAAAGTATTTTTGATTTTAAAATATAATTTAAAACAAAAATATTTTGTAGTCCCTATAAATTATATTTAATTTAATTTTCACCTTATAAATTAATAATTACATGAAATTTGTGATGACGTGATATAATAACATCATCAAATTGATAATGTGGGATGATGACATTGTAAGTTTATTTGTTACATCATTATTTTTAAAACAAATACTAATTTTATGGATGAAAAATAAAATACATAATTTGTTGGAACTAAGATCATTTTTTTCCTAAAAAAACAATATTTTTACTAGGACAAGAAATAAAAAAATAAAAAGCTAACTTGTTAGAAGAAAATATATTTAAACATATTGTAAATACAAACGATACATATTCATTAAATTCAAATAAATTTTACGTCTGTAATATAAAGGAATTTAATCTCTATTAAATAATGTTGTTAGAAATTTTAACATGATTATTATAAGAATTAATAAATTTATTATATGCAATAATTTATGATTAATAAAAAACAAATTAGATCATCAATACATAAATTATTTATTCATATAAAAACCTTTATACCTGCACTACATTCAATGAAACTGAAACTCTTAAAATAAAGAAAAAATGGCGGTGAATTTATAATAATAGTATAATTTTTGTTGAAAGAGAGAGAGAGAGAGAGAGAGAGACAGAGTTGCGGATAATAGGCATGGAGGCCAACCAGCCATCCTTGATCATAAGAAGGTGACAAAATATTGGCAATTTTTCACCCGCCAAAACACGATAAGCCATGTGATAAATTATATTATATTCTCTCAATTTATTTATAAAGACAAGAGAAAAAAAAGAAGAGAAAAAGACCACAAAAATGGTGTAGAAATTTTGCTGAATAAGACAACTCACCATACCTTCCGTCCCAGCAGGTCAAGCACAATCACACTAACAACACCATTACTGCCTTTTTCTTTTTATCCTTCTTCCTCTCTTTCTCTACACAAACAAAATTATTATTCTCTCTCTCTCTCTCTCTCTCTCTCTCTCTCTCTCTCAACCAACCAATACATAAACTCACACACACACACACACACAGAAACATGCAACTGTGCAAATCATTGGGTTTCTCTGCACAAAACCACCCCACCCCAATTCATTTCACTTCATAAATTCACCTCCTTTCTCCAATCTCCAAATTCAATTCGGTGAGCTTCTCCCCATAACTTTACTAGGGTTTTCTTTTTGTTTTTGTTCTTCTTCTTCTTCTTCTTCATTTCTTTGACTTTGTGATTTTCTCTTGACTTCAGAATTTGAGGTTAGTTTTTGCTTCTTCTTTTTTTTCTAGAAAGTTCGCGTCTTTCTGGATTTTCGCTGCGTTTTACCATCTGGGATTGCCGCACGATCATGCCGCCGGCGCTGTCAGATCCGCTGTCGGTGACTCCGGCGAGCTCCGACGCTGTTCTGCAGCGATCGGCGCCGCCGGAGAATCGGCGATTCGGTGATCTTAGAGGGTTGCAGTGGCGGATAAATCTTGGGGTGTTGCCGTCTTCGTCTTCGACTTCAATTGATGATCTTCGTCGAGTCACCGCGAATTGTAGAAGAAGGTAAATCATCACCTCCATAATCATCTTTATAATAATAATGATGTAAGTTTTCCTTAAATCTTATTCCTTTTGGTAAATTATATTTATATGTTGATACAATATTTACCTTGGATTTTTTTCCTCTATGCGTGTTGATCTGACCATAACCATGTAGTATTCTATGCTGATTTTGTTTTAGTTTTGGTTATCAGCAGCATCCAGCAAGCAAACTGCTACTGAAATATGTTTGTTTGTGTGTGTGTTATGGTGGAGATAAAGTTGTGCAGAAATAAAGAAATTTTTTATTATTTTCATTCAAGAAAAAGCTGACATTTGAAATTGGGATGTATTCATTAGGTTAAAGGCAACACTATTTTATCCTCTTCTGTGTCAATATCTGCCTATGAGTGTAGATTACATCACAATTTCATTGGTAGAAAATAAAAATTGATTAAGCTGTTTCTTCGCCTGGTACTGAGGATTGCTTGTGTAGTTTATGGATTCAATGTTTTCTTGGCATTTTGATAATGTGTTTTTTGTATCAGTTCATAATGAATGGACATTAAAAGTGACTGCTTTATATTGTCAGGTATGCTAGCTTGAGAAGGCGCCTTCTGGTTGAACCACATGTTCCAAAGGATGGAGCTAATTCACCCAATCTTGTCATTGACAATCCACTTTCACAGAATCCAGGTAAATCTAAGTTTTTCTCACTCTATTTCAGCATCTTACATGGAGTTAAATGGTAAACCTAATTATGGATCCCTGATTTAGCCAATGTAGTTTCTAGCATGTTTGATGTCTGTGCTGCTAATGTGCACTTTAGTACACTATATTCAACCTTATCTCAGTTGGCTCTGCTAGAGCCTCATCATGTGGAAGTCATATCAGTATAGTTGTTGCTGCCAGATTATATACCTATTGCTTTTTTCTAAGGATACGTATACGTAAATGAAAGTTTATTTTGTTATGGAGGAATATAACGGTATGCCCTGATTATTTTATGGAAATTCAATGTGTGAAGGTTAAGATAAGAATTAGTGCCTAGTGGCACTCACCCATTGATTGCGGTGAATGGTAATAATGAATTTAAAAAAAGAAATTTGTTGTATATTATGTTGTCTTTTTGTTGGAATTCTGTCGTATGAATTTCTAACGGTTAGCTATCTTTGTCGCTTTTTGGTACAAACAACTGTACTATGTCTGTGTTGAATATAATTTGGCCTTTATATGCAGATAGTACATGGGGTCGCTTTTTCCGCAATGCAGAGTTGGAGAGAATGGTTGATCAGGATTTATCACGTTTATACCCCGAACATGGCAGTTATTTTCAGACTCCAGGATGCCAAAGCATGTTGAGACGAATTTTATTACTGTGGTGTCTCAGGCACCCAGAATGTGGTTATAGACAAGGTAAATTTCTCAGCCAAGCAATGGTATCAAACAATATGTCAACTTTAATTAAACTTACCGTCATTTTAAATTTTCTTTCTCATTTTCATGTGCCATATTTTTCTTCCAATACCAAATAAATAATAACTTACCTTTATTTTATGTATGCTTTATCATTTTGTGACATTTGTCAAATTTTTCCTTCCAATTTCCAATCTTGCATAATTAACAGCTGAGCATCCAATTGAGTTAGACTACACTAATCAGATGAATATCATGATATGTCTTAATGGTTATCTATATCGTGTTTAAATACTAAAATGATACATAAGGTAAAATACCTCTTGGCTATGAGCGGTGGGGTTTACTTTATAACATTTGTATCATAAATTTCTTACTGCCAACTGCCCCAAAATCTGTAAATATATGTCTGAATTTTACCCCAATAACTATCTGTTTATTGTCATGATATGCCTTTAATACATTACCTGCCTAGTCAAGTAACAGAGAGAAGTAATCTAGCATCAACTTGCTAGACGACAGTGATGGTTTCTTCATTTTTATTGCAGTGTTTTTTAATAAATATATGTCTGAATTTTACCCCAATAACTATCTGTTTATTGTCATGATATGCCTTTAATACATTACCTGCCTAGTCAAGTAACAGAGAGGAGTAATCTAGCATCAACTTGCTAGACGACAATGATGGTTTCTTCATTTTTATTGCAGTGTTTTTTAATATTATATTATATCTCTTTTGGTAATTTTATCTTCCGTGATTTTACTTTACTCTATCCAATCAAAAACAGTTCTCTTAATCTCACTTTTTAAAACAGGACAAAATTTAGATCCTTATATTCTCACCAATGTTGACCAATGGATGTTCTTTCCATTATGTGTTGCAAAATTTTAAATGAATATCCATGTGTCATTATTTTAATTGGAGAACCTGATAGCAATATACAGAGTTTGATCCAAGCTTTTTCTTTCCTTTAACGTATCATTTCCAAACACAATTCAATTCTATCAAAATCCATTCTTTAAAAATCAATTGTTTTCAAAATCAAGTCTGTTCTTATCTGAATCAAACAGGCACTTAATTGTTCAGAAACCTAATACTTGGTAATGCAAATTCCATCAATTTGGTTTCCTGGCTGTCAGATAACTAGTTTTACTTTAGTATTATATGCTATGAAAATATTGGTTGTACATTAATGGATTTCTTTCATTCACTTATGTTATAGGAATGCATGAATTACTTGCTCCTCTGCTTTATGTTCTCCAAGTTGATTTGGAGCGTCTTTCGGAAGTTCGGAAGCTTTACGAAGATCACTTTACAGACAGATTTGATGGCCTTTTATGTCAAGAGAATGATCTTTCTTACAGCTTTGATTTTAAAAAATCTCCAGAATTGATGGAAGATGAATTTGGTTCTCATGGAAATGCTGCGAAAGTCAATAGTCTTGAGGAACTTGATCCTGAGATACAGACCATTGTATTACTAAGTGATGCTTATGGAGCTGAAGGTGAACTGGGCATTGTTTTATCTGAGAAATTTGTGGAGCATGACGCATACTGTATGTTTGATGCTTTGATGAGTGGGGCCCATGGTTTAGTTGCAATGGCTGATTTTTTCTCTTCATCCCCTGTATCTGGGTCCCATAGTGGCGTGCCTCCTGTGATTGAGGCTTCGACTGCATTGTATTATTTGTTGTCTCTTGTAGATTCATCTCTCCACAGCCATCTTTTTGAACTTGGGGTTGAACCCCAGTACTTTTCTCTTCGATGGTTGCGAGTTTTATTTGGACGAGAATTTTCACTTGCCAACCTCTTGATCATATGGGATGAGATCTTTGCATCGGAGAATAGCAGCATGGGAAAAGGTGTTGATGACTGTGAGTTCAGGATCTTAAGTTCACCTCGTGGAGCATTTATCTCAGCTATGGCTGTAGCTATGTTACTTCATTTAAGATCTTCACTACTTGCAACTGAAAACCCTACAAGGTGTCTTCAGAGATTACTAAACTTTCCTGAAGACATTAATATTGAAAAACTACTAGAGAAGGCTAAATCCTTGCAGGCTTTTGCACTGAGTGTTGATATTTCATCATCGTCACTTTTGTTTCTTGGGTCTCATTACCAAAGTAAATCTATGTATACTACATCTGTGACCCTTCCATCTGAATCCGTGTCTCCGAAAACTCCTCTGAATTTGTTACCCGATAGCTATTGGGAAGAAAAGTGGAGGGTTGCCCACAAGGCTGAAGAACTTAGGCAAGATAGTCTAGAAAAACAGGTTCCCACTCGGAAAAAGGGATGGACGGAAAAGGTAAAATTCAGTTTGAGAAGAGCAAAATCTGACCCTCCTTTGTCAAGGATTCAGAGTGGCAAACATTTTAGGCGCAGTTTGTTGGAAGATCTTCGCAAGGCACTTGGCTCAGAGGAAGATGCAGAGAAAATGCAGCCGGATGAAACACGACGCCAGCATGATAATCCTTCTGAAGCACTTGAAGTACAACAAGAAGATAGTGTCTGTAGTGGTGACAACAATTACTTGTCTGATGATAGATTTCCAAGTGGAAATTCTGGCAGTGAGGAAGACTTGTCTATATATTCTGACCCGACTAGTCCCCATAATGAGGCCAATGATCATGAAATTACCTCAGCAAAAAGTAGTGTTGCATCTAATTCATCCCTAGAGGAATGCAATGAAACTTCATTTCCAATCTCTGATCCTCCTGAGAACATTTCTCAGACATCACAGTGCAATACAGAAAATTATGAATGCAATGAAACATCACATACCAGTCCCAATGATCCACCCCTTCTAATCTCTGATCCTCCCGAGAACATTTCTCAGACATCACAGTGCAATACAGAAAATTCTGAATGCAATGAAACTTCACATACCAGTCCCAATGATCTACCCCTTCTCCTCTCCAATCCTCCCGAGAACATTTCTCAGACATCACAGTGCAATACAGAAAATTCTGAATGCAATGAAACTTCAGTTACCTGTCCCAATGATCCACCCCTTCGAATCTCTGATCCTCCCAAGAACAAACCTTCGACATCAGGGTGCAACAGCAAGGAAGCAGGAAATACAGCCAGTCCTCCTAAAGACAAAAAACAGAATAAGTTGCAGTGGTTTTGGCCGTTTGGACGGAATAATGTTGAGGCGATCTCCGAGAAAGCAGGAGGTGCTGCCGAAGCCGCCAAGAATACTCCACAACCAGCCTCATCTGCAGTTAATGAGCCTTGTAGTTCTATTAGTTGCAGTGGAGAATCTGTTGACAAGAATGTGATGGGCACTTTGAAGAATATTGGACAGTCTATGCTTGACCATATTCAGGTATGGTTCTTTCACTCTTCAATGACAACTTATTAAGATATGCACAATTTCAGTCCTTTATTTTTCCCTTCATTTTCTCAATTATGAAACTGGTTAAAGAAAATTGTTCTGAATCTGATGTTCCTTCCCTGGTTGCATATACTTGTTTTCCCTGTGGTGCAGGTAATTGAATCTGTTTTCCAACAAGACCGCAGAGGCCAAGTTACTGCCATGACAGCTCTCAAAGAGCTTAGGAAAATTAGCAATCTTTTGTCTGAGATGTGAGGCGAATCATGTACATATATAAATATTGTAATTACAGTTCATAGTGGCAACAAAATTAGGTTCTTCTGCTACTCTTTCTGACCCCCCCCCCCCCCCCCAAAACCAAAATTTTGCAGAGATATGTGTAAATATATTTATTCGGTTACATAATAAACAAACTTATACTTATGCCTATGTTTTCTCTCTGCATTCTGGAACGGTGTATGATGGTTGCAACCAAATACCGGATTGAGTTAATTTTAGATCGGGGTTGGTTTGGTTCAGTTTATTTTGCCATTAGTTTTTGAAAAGTGGTTATTTTTTGTTGCGTAGCCATGATCATTGAATTTTTTACAATTGAACTAAGCTCGATGGGAGGGTCGGTTAGAATGTGTTTGGTTTATATGATGGAAATAGAGAGGATAAAAAAGAAAGAATTTTTAATTAAAGTAGGGCGTAAAAGATGTGAGTTTCATGAAGAAAAATATATATATAAAATTTCTTTTTAATATTATTTCTTTCTTTAAAACCAAATTAGCCTTAAAGATTCTTTAGATTAAAATATTTGTTTATTTATACAGTCTGTGATAAAAAAAATATATATATTATGCTAAATAAATAATGCATCTGAGTTTGTTACGCCTGAAATCACCATCCGAAGCTGTGGCTGGAGGCTGTCGTATGAAATTGGTGATGAAGTGAAGATCAGGAATTAAAGCTTAATGAATTAAAAATGTCCGTGAGCCTAAGGCAAGATTTTTATTGTGGTCTGTATTTTGATCACCTACACAATTTCATAAGTTTAAGGATTTTTTTTTTTATATAAATTTGTCATGTCTTATAAGAGTTTTATTTTGCTTATAACAAATATTTAGTTGCCGGTGGCATAATTCACATAATTTTCAGAAGTAATTTAATTTTGATGGACCATGAGAAGGCGAAACCGTTTCGGTTCAAGAATGTGGACAACCCATGAGGATTATGTCAGGCTCATAAGTTTTGGTTGGCATAATCTTTCAAGATTTTGGTTAGCTGGGTGTATTTATTATTTAAGATAGATGGAAACCGGAGAAGGAAATGAAATAATCTTTTCATGTTTTGAATGACTAAAAATTAAGAACAGAAATTTAATTGTGGGGCTCATTATAAAATAAGAACAATAATTTCCCGTCATGCACAAAATGAAATGGGAGGGTAGAGTAATGTCTCATTTTTTATTTTAAATTTTAAAAATATTTTTATAACAAAGTCTTATTTTATCAAATCACTTGATAAAGAGGACTGCATTAATATAATAAAAAAATATTTAAGTTAAATTCAATTTTTCAATTAATATTAAAATTTATATAATTTAATTTTCCTACTCTTTTCTACTTGTCCAAATAAGAAGATTAAAACAAACCTTGCTGTTCTTAATTCTGACTAAACAACACGTTTTATTCTATTTCTTATTATTTCTATTTTTCATGTATCTTCCTCCCTATTCATCATCCATAAAAGAGCTTGCGGATATTATAGTTCATTTGAAACATTAAGGAAATATAGATCTGATCTTTATTAGATCTTTCAAATAAAATATATGAAGAGATTTCCAATATAAAAATTAAGTTATTATAAAAAATCTCTAAAAATCTACACATTGTTAAAAAAAAGAATAAATTTTTTTTCTCTAAAATCTAAAAATAAAATCTATCATTAAAAAAAATTAGAAAAATCTTGAAATTTTTTTAATTCTATGTGATATTATAGGATCTACCAAAAAGTGATCTAAGATCCTAATTTGAGATATACAACTAAAGATGCTATAGTATAACAAGATTAGTTATAATATATTTTTTTCCTTTTTCCGTTGAGTCCTGTCAAATGCCAATCCAATGTCAGGTGGATTGTATTAAATGTACGTTGGTAAGTGAAAAATGGGAAAACAAACATGCAATTAGACTTGTCAATTGCTCTCCATAACGTTGAACCAACGACTAACTGAGAGATTAGGAAAAGCATTAGATGCTTCGAAAAATCGTACAAACTATGAAAAGAAACAAGTCATCAGGAACTTGCAATTAAAAACAGTACCAAGGAAAAAATTAAAAAATCTAAAGCCCCTTCTAAGTAGAAACCTGGGCTCTGGAATCCACAAAAAACTGTTTTATCAACAATCCAAGAAATGATACAAAAACGGCACCCTATAGTTGCACCATATCTTCCGCTGGATTATATAGTTGCACCTAACTATGTATGTATTAGTTATGACGCTTGGAATTCTGATGCTATACATTTTATTTCAGAAAACCCCCTCCTCCCATGTCTCAGGTATAGTCACATAGACCATATGTCAATTCCACAAACCTTGTAAGCTACAAAATATAGTTCAATCCATATGGTTGTGGAACCCGGGGAGAAGGGAAGTGATAAATCCAAAGACAATCATCTGGATCTCCTTCACAATGCCCCACCACTGATTACCACCATTGACATTGCCAGGTTCTGCAACATTTTCATTCTCAACTGCCCGGTCAGCATCATTAGCGGGCTGGTTCCCATTCTCTGCTTCAGGTTGATCCTCTTCCAAAAGATAAGAAGCAAAGTCATTGTGTCAATACGTGATGAAAACTTCAATTGATACTTTTTCATACAAAACCAGTACAAGTAATAGGAAAATGAAATTTAACCTAAAGAAAATTAATTAATGAAGTACAACAATATAAAATTAAAATGAACCTCATAAGCTTCCAAGGTAAAGACTTCCCAAATTACATCATAAATCACATCAGCTCTATCACTAGTGTTTTGCAAAAGAAACACATGTAAAATCACATGCATAAAATGTCCAAATCGTACCTGCTGGAGCAGCATTGTCACCCTCGGGCCTGGGAGCGGGAACATTTTCAGCCCTGGCTGCAGGTCTTGGTGGATGAGGAGGTGCTGCTGCTCTCTGCATACCTCGTGAAAGCCATCTTATAATCGGTGTCAAAGCTCCAGTTTGGTATCTGTCATGCATCTCAATTAGGAAAAACTACAGCTTCATTCAAACATATACAGTAATGAGTTCAGTAATATTGACGTTATTGCATGGACTTGATATTGACAGACATGCACACTCATACAAAATCCAAATAAAAATAGAACCCTAGGTATATAAAGAATTGGACAAAGAAAAAGTAAGATGGAGGATTTATACAATAAGCATTCCCTGGGTTTGAGTCCACAAATGGACAGAACTAGCAAGCAGAAAACATATTTAAAAAAAAAAAAAAAAAAAAAAAAAAAAAGAAAAAAAA
>PYAF01002582.1:235268-246816 GCA_007407185.1 Glycine tomentella
GCAGGCTGCTGCTGTTGAGGTTGCTGTCCTGCTTGCCCCTGATTTTCACTGGCAGCAGCAGCTTCAGAACTTGGCCTGCTACTGATGGTGACCATGCAGTTACAGAAACCATTAGTTAACATTAATGAACATATTTGTTAACAAAAACAAATAAAACTAAAATAGAATTTTCACCAATAAAACAATTACTAATATCTTTGTTTAAATTGAAACAAGCACTAAATGAAACTAGTGTGAAAGAAAAATATAACATCAATCTTAACCTACTGATAACTTTGAAAGCATACAGAACATCCAAATTGATGCAGGAACAGAAAAGAAAGTCCAACAAGTGTTGTTCATGCTGCCAGTAAATCAGAATCAGGTCCAATTTTCCATGAATGTTTGGATGCCAAATTCAAGTGCAAATGTGACCTATAGGTTCTTTAAAAAAATGTCTAATTTCAGATGAATCATGTATACAAATAATTTCATTTCAGTCTTTCTATAGGTATTTATGATATTATGAATTATCATTACAGTCTGTCAGGTTAGTTTTTTATTAATATTCAGTATTTAGTAACCTAATAATTTATGGCAAAACTTGGCTACAAGTTTTTCTACGCTGGAAGGATGCTCAAACTTCCAAGATTATATATGTATTTATCGCTTGGGAGTAGAAGGCAGACAAATCAAAGAAGTTAAAGAACCTTTGGCGCCTTCTTCCTTAGTTCTGCACTTTGGTATGTTCCACTGAATGATGGAATTGACTTTGCATTTCTGCATCTCAGCAAGAAGCCCTAGACTTATAGCACAAACACGTGTTGTGCATGTTGTCAAATGTAACAATGCAAAATCAGGAGTGATTTTCCTTGAACATTTGGAGGTCCAACCCTGTGGGCGGATGCTAGGGGTGTTCATGGGTACGGATCATCCGTGAACCCGAACTAATTCGAACCGATCTGAATAGTTTGGGTTGGGTCATTTATATATTTGGGTCAAAATCGAACCGAACCTATCAAAACCATTCATGTACGGGTTGGGTCACAGATTTAGATTTACAGATCCGTTGACCCGATGACCCAATCCGTGAACTCATAATAATAATATAAATTTTATTATATATATATATATATATATATTAGATTTTATGTAAGGAGATTAGAAGATTGATCTTGCCAATATATTTGCTTTAAAATTACATTGCATAATAAGAAAAAAAAATTTAAGATTGCATTAAAAAATAGGATAGAATATTTTTAAGATTGCATTCAAAAATTGGTTAAAATCATATCTTTAAATTAGTATAAATAGAAACATATTTTGGTGTTCATGTATGCATTTCGTTCCAAATAATATTAGAGTTTTAGAGAGAATATCTTTTAGATTGCATTGGATAATATGATAGAATATATTTAAGATTGCATTCAAAAATTGGTTAAAATCATATCTTAAAATTAGTATAAATAGAAACATATTTTAGTGTTCATAAATGCATTCCATTCCAAATAATATTAAAGTTTTAGAGAGTTTATGTTTGCATCATTGAGAGAATTGTTGTGAGATCAAATAGAAGCTTTTGGCAAGTCTGATTCTCCAACTCTCCATCAGGATTTAAAGGTACCTATTTGCTTAAGAGAAGCATAAAGGTAACTATTTTATTGTATTATTATTCTTAACTTTGAAAAAGGTCACAGCTAGGAAACTAGGATACCAGTTTTGTCTCTGTTCTTGATGAATTGAGATGTGTGACTTCTGGCTGGGAAACTAGGATATCAGTCTGGTTGGAAAACAAGAATACCAGTCTGTCTATATTCTTGGTGAATTGAGACTAGAGCTTTTTGCTAGGAAACAAGGATACCAAGAACTCTTGTACACAAAATTATCATAGTGGAGTTGACCATTGGATTGATTATCCAATTTGGACGTCGTGATTTTTTACCCAATTGGGTTTTTCAAGTTAAAATTGATTGTGTCTTTTTTATCTCTTATCTTCATATTATTGCTTTGAGTTCAATTTTAAATTATTAATATTTTATAAAACTCAATTCACCCCCCCTTTTGAGTTCATTTGGGACCAACACAATATTCATATGTTATAAAAAAACAATTGTTATTCAGACTATTATAGTAAATCTTGTTAAAAAATCTTTTTGTTTTAATTTATATTATAAGTCTATTTTAGAATATTATGTTGATGGTATTAAATGAATCAATTGTACTATTTCCATACATTTGATAATATTGTGTTAATTATATGGGATATTTGAAAGAATCATGATATAAAATAGTAGTTTTTTAAAAAAATTAAATGGGTAACCCGGTGATCCGAACCGAACCGTTCATGAACGGGTTGGGTTGGGTTGGGTTTCATTTTTTTTCTTCTGAAAACCGAACCGAACTGAACCGATCAAATTTGATTGGGTTGGATCCTAAATTTGACCAAAACCGATCCGAACCGACCCGCGAACACCCCTAACGGATGCCGGCGTTGCCATCGCCGTGACCTTGTGGTGGCACCGCTAGGCCTTGCACGGCCGCGCCTCCTCCGTGGAGGTGCCTATCCTTTGTTGCACCATCAAGGTGCTACTAATGCACCTAGGGTTTTATAGTAAAATTTACATTATTTTGTCTAGTACATAAGCACATCAAACAAGATACACACAAAATTACTTGTATTGTGCATCGATCACCAAACAACGTACAGTACAAAAAGTTGTCATGTGACTCAGCTACTTGTCCAGTGTTGTTCTGTCTGTCTTGTCTTTTTAGCAAATCAAACGCACCCTGGGTGTTAAGAGGCTTTCTTATTAACTACAATTCTGTTTTTTTTTTTTTTTTTTTTTTTTTTTTTTTTTTTTTTTTTTTTTTTTTTTTTTAATTTTCTTCATTCCCTATGCCTAATTTTCTTGGCAGAGTAGCAGAGTGTCTTCAAAATCCACCCCAAGCAAATTCCTAATTGTTTCTTGCTTGAGTTTTCCATGAACCCATCAACCCCAAATCCTTATTCCCTTAGTTACTGATCGCATACATAAGTGGCCACCTACCTTTAACCTAATTTTACTTCCAAGTTCCTGATGCCTTTACACACTAACAAAAACCCTTCAAATCAAGTAAAAAAAATTATCATAAAGGGAACTCATGCATGTTCATTCTGACGCCTCTACAAAACCATCCATATCTCATGCAAGCCAAACTCATTCCCCATATTGCTAGCAGTTACAACTTCCTCCTTGCTTCAAATAATGTCATTTCAACATTTCATTGTTTTGTATTTTAGCAATTCAAGAAATTATTGTTCTTCTATGCATCAATCATTGTGACCAAGTGCAGATTGCAAGTCAATAAAAACATTATACCTCACCTAAAGGACCTATGGGAAACAAAGTATGAAAACGGTGTAAACATAATCCATTCATTTTCAAGATATCAACGTTGAAAAATATGTTTCAATACCAGAATAAGTAAAAAAATTCCTATAAATTCTGCGATAACCAAGCTTCACATACATCACAACATCGTCATGACGAAATAACCAGCCACTTACCTGGGTGTGTGGTAAGTCAGCGGAATCAGAGTGTTGTATGGAAGTCCAGTAACTTGTCTGTCATACGGGTTAACAGGAACAGCATATATGCCAGCTCCGCGGTTCCCATGCTCCTCATGTTGCGGCAGGGTCAACCCTGGAACTAGCGCAGGGTACATACCAGGAATCATTTGATAATACCCAACCGGAAAGGGCATAAAATTCGAAAATGCAGGGACCTGAGACAACAAAAACAACATCCATAGAAAACCATGACCACGATTCAGATACATTCATTTTACAAACAACAATTCAGGACACATTTTCATTCACACTTGAGTTCATACAGCAAGCTCAAAACACATGTACAAATTAAAGCACAGATTTGAGCTAAATTAGGTTTTTAACACATAAAACGCCGATCGAATCCCATCTTAACATTTTCTATTTCGCTCAAAAATGTGTTTCATTAGCTCGTATCTGTTATAAAAATAAAAAAAGGAATGAAAAAAAAAACGGATTCGATGCCCGAAAAGCATCAAGCACTGATTAGGTTGAACCGAGAATTTCCTGGTCTATCAGCTACAAAATAAAACAATTACGAACTTGAAATGAAAAATAAAATGAACAACAATAATAATAACCCTAGTTTGAGTTCCAATTATATGAAAAAGGGTTTTCTTTTTGCGAATTAGAGGAATGAGAGGCACGAAAAATACAATAGGGAAGTGGAATTGAAGTGGATAATGGAACCTGCGGTGAATCTTGAGGCGACTTCTGAGAAGAAGAAGAAGAAGGTTGTGAGCTCGACGGCACCGTTTCGGGAGGGTTTTCCGCCATTGTTGATGATCTTGATCACACTTAGTGTAGTCTCTCTAAACCTGAAAATGAATGAAATGAAAATTGAGTTTTTTTATTTTATTCCACGCTAGTTGTGCCAATTTTAGTGGTTTTTCTAATGACATATTGCGTAGTAGAAACCAATGACTGGATGACACGTACTATTCATTAGTGTTCTTCCATATGTTTATGCTTCACTAGTGTGTTTATATAAGGATTAATTATAAATTTTATAATTTAAAATAAACAACTCGCACACACAAAAAAAAAAACTAATAATTTTTATTGTTTTGTAAATTTTATTATTTAAGTTTTAAAATTTTGCATATTTTGCATATCTATACCAATTCCCTTTTTGTAATGCTATGATTTGTTCATCTGTCCTTTTACATAGGTTATGATAAAATTTTACTCCAATTAGGTAAGCTTATTAACGTGATCATCATTTGTTCTATTCAGATTCAAAGCTTTTAGAAATTAGAAGTTAGACTTTCATAAAAGAAATTGTTGAATGAGATATTTTTTTGTATGTCTTACTAACCCCTACACATTTGGCTATCATATAGTAGGTTTATCTATATATTTTTTTCCTTTCAAATAAACTTTTTGAAATAATGTGTAATGTTGGTTAATTTAGTGAAGATGAGGTTGTAGAATCTATAGTATGGTTTATCTATATATTATTTTTCCTTTCAAATAAACACGAATAAGGGTATTCATATTGAAATTTACCAAGTGAATGAATTTCGTATATTGCAATTGCAGGTAAAATATATATTGCTTCTAACAACTAATATTAGGGTTAGCTACTTCATTCAATGGTTTGTACTCTTAATTCATTGTGTTCTCACTACCACAAAAATGATGTTCAATGACGCTTATTCGAAAATGGTCCTTCCAAAACCACTGTCATCCAAAATGCGGTGACATTTTTGTAAATCATTACAAGTGTTCAACGTCGATTTTTGAAAAATCGTCTTTGAATGCAAGTGTTCAACAACGATTTTTAGAAAAACCGTCTTTGAAAAGTGCTCCATTTTCATTCTTGCAACCTTTCTCTTGCGCTCTTTCGTTCTCTCACGAAGCTCTCTTTCACACTGATCCTCACCTTCTCATTCCCACCATGACCACAAGCAAAACTAGCACTACTCATTACTAACCAACAACGCACACCCAACCTCGCCCCAAACAAACTCCATCACAACACTCACAACCCCAAAGAAGCCATAGATCTGGGCAGAGAATCCATAGATCTAGTCACCAACGTCGCAAATTTGGCCTCCAAAGTTGCGGATTTGGTCGCTAAAGCTCCTTCCGAACTCGACCCCTATCCAGCTCCATCAATCTGCCGCCACCCTCTCCTCCGACAACCTTGCCACCGGAGAAACCATGGCCAGGTCCCTCCATCACCGCTGCCTCTTGGAACCATTCTCTCTCGGGGCCCTTTCTCTCAAGAGTCAAGACGAGCCACGATCCATTAGCCACTTCTCTCAAGGACGAGCCCATTTCTCTCACTGACGAACCATTTTCTCAATTTGTTTTCGATCCTCGCTCAAACCCTTATTCGCACAAAGGTCATTTTTGATTATCGACTGTCACTCAATTTCTTCAATTTCTACTAAATTTCTTGAAACCCTAGTCAAAATTTGGTGCATTTATGAATCTCCCTAACTTGATCGTTATTTTTCATTGTCTTTTAACTCTCTTCTCCTATTTTTACTTCTAATCAAAATCATTTTTCCTTTTTTTGTTCCATTTTTTCAATTAGTGCAAAGACAACACATTCCATCACTATTACACTCTACTAAACAATGTTTTAATGAAACTTGTTCTAATCTTGTTAATTCTTAGTTTTGAACTGTTAATTGTGTACGTTAATGCTATTGTAGCCAATGTTGTGTTATGACTTTTGGGTAAAACGATAGGGTCTGAACTCAGAAGCATAAACCTTGTTGTAAAGTATCTATGGACAATTGAAACAAAAGGAAACATGGGTGGAAACAAACAAAATAGAAATTCTGAATGATTGATTGTAGGGGTCTGTTTTTGGTGTCTTGGATCAACATGCTTTGCTTTGCTTTGCTTTATGATAGATAAGGTGTGTTTGAGGGTTTATTCTATTCATCCAAAAACAATGGGGTCTTTAGAAAACAATGGAGCACACAAAGCAAGAGATGAACAAAAACATGAACAAGAACTCATACTAATGGAGCAAAGTCAGAAGTTTTGCATGTTCCCTATTCGCTACAAGCAAATTTGGGAGATGTACAAGAAAGCTTAAGCCAGTTTCTGGACTGGTTCGTACTTATTTACTACTTCATTAATCATTCCATAAACTAAACTTCATTCAATCATTCCTTTCATCACAGTTTTAATTCCCACTAATTCCTCTACTATGCTTTAGTAACGTTTCACTTCCACACATGGGAATTCAACACAATACTGATGTTATTTGAATTCTGATTATTCCATTCACAAGTGTGAATTTCAATTTCCATATTATAAATTACTGTTTCGTTAAAAAAAAATATTTTATTTTGTATGTTGCCTGAGTACTCTATTTATGTCACACATGTTTCATGTCTTATCTTTTGAATATGGGAAACTTGTTTGTTCCTTCTATATTTTATTTGCATTATTTGTTCAACCTCTCTGTCTCTTTTTTTAATTCCCATAATCTCTATTTTATCTTTTATGACTATTTTTTGTGTGAGTTTTTTTTGCAGTCAACATCATTTGGAATTTGAACGAGACGAGGCTAGGTAGTTAATAATCATATAGAGCCAATTGACTTTTTCAAAATAGATTTTTTTGCAGGCTCATGCTATTACAAATATTGTGAGATTTTGTTTTTCATTTTTTTAAATTTTTTTGGGAGAGTGGAGACGAGAATGGGGCACAACCAATAAAAAATTATTCACGAGAACAACAACGTAAATTTTAAACTATATAGAGATGATACAAATTTTCCAACCATTAATTTGAGCATTTTAATATCTATTAGTAATTAAATCATATTGAACCTGTTTATGTAAAGGTATGTGATAACATTGGGTTTAGTTTGCAAAGACTAATGACTACGTTTTTGATAAAACCAAAAATAAATTAGAATATGATGCTATGTAATATGAAATCATCAAATGCGTAGAATAATAATAGAGTTGATCAAGGTGTATATTACATTGGTACTGAAACAATATTGGGTCTTGCTCACTGAACACCTTGAAATAATACTGAACATTTGATTTATGTTGTATAATATAGAAATAACATTGGAAGATGATTCTCTTGCTTACATGATCTAAAGATTGTAGTGACAACTCATTTGAAGTACATGGTCACTTTTTTTTGGGTAATGTCAGCCACTCTTTGAAGTTGTAGTTGATGTCTTCTTCTTTTCCTTAGCATAATGTCTTGTTGCTTTTGATTTGAGGTTTTTTTTTGTCAAAGATGTGTAGCTTGATGCTAGAGGCATATATTAAATATTCAAGAGAGAAACATAAATTGTTCAACGCAATTGAAACTTTGTCTTGTGTTGCAAAAAAGGCTGAATGGGCATTGAGTTGGATTCATAGGTGACTATTAATTCTATCCACACTTGCACTCTGAATAACCCATCAAATAGGTATGTTAATATCAATGAACCAATTAAAGGTTGGCTCTATCTGAAGAAATTGACTGGCCTAATCGGCTAGCCTGCTAGGCCAAAATATATTGAAAAAGTCAATCTTCAAAGAATGTGTTGGAGAGGATATGAATATAAGATATTAAAAGCATTTATCATCAAGTCATTTCCTTTTGTTGGGCTGGCACAATTAGGACCCAACTTAAGAAAATCAAAGGATGTGGCAGTTTAAGCTGTAATATTATTGTTTTATTTGGTCAATTATTCTGCTATCGTTTTTCTTTTAGATATAAATTTAAAAGAAACCAAAATAAAAAAGGTAAGGAAAGAAGAAAACATTTGTAGTGCATGATTATTTCTTGTGATAAAATTTGGATGTGTCAAGTATAAGCAACATAAGAGTCCTTAGAAAATCAAACCATGTTCTGGTATATGGATATTTGAGAAATGTGCTACCAGTCTGCCAGTGACTATGGGGTTTATGTTATCTACTACTTTCTCATTGAGAATCAGAGTGAAAACAGAGTAACATAAGAATTATTTGTGAAAAGAAAGAAATATTAAAAATGCAATTGTGAGGGAAGCACTCATGTTATTTGGATTTACTTGTGTAATATGATGCTATATAATTTTCATTTTACTTGTGTAAGATGGTAAGGGAAGCACTCATGTTATTTGGATTTATCTGTACTATTTTACTGGATTTAAATGCACAAATTTTTTGTTTTTGGTCAGGGGCATTTTTCAAATTTCTCTAAATGCCTATTACTTAACTTGCCTGTCCCTTCCCTGCCTTTGTGGGCTCTTTTCTCCATTTACATTTCAATGGATTGATATAAGATGATGTTTTTTTCGTGTTCTATTTTTAGGTCCTTAAAGATGGATTATTGAATGGAGTTGTAATTCTTGGTGTCCCTATAAAGGTCACAATCTACATTTTTGTTATACATTCAGGTGTGTTCACATTTTACAATTTTATTTTTCTTAGTAATGTTTCTTTTTTCTTTTTTGTGCATGCATTCATCAATTGGTGATTTTTGGATGAGCATGTTGATGGCATTAGATGAAACACATACGTAACTGAAGTGGTTGAACCTTTTCCAATCTTTATTCTCTTGGAAATTGAGATGGAAATAATCGACCTTGCTTTGTGAATTTTTGTGTGGATACACTTTTCCCTATTCCCTATTCGCTACAATATTGGTGCACTGTTTTGATAGATTATTGTCACCTTCAGAAATGGAGCCTGATACTGTAAGTCTTAAAGTCCTTTAACATATTTTTTTTATTGTTTAATGTAATACATATACATGCATGTATTATTAAAGGGTTAGTATCTATTATAAATTTATAATCTTAAAGTTAAAACTTATTTATCAAAATTAAGTTAATGGATCCTTCTATATAACTTATCTTCCTAATGGTTTGTTATTCTTTTGAAATTTTATGAGCAACAACAAGGTGGTGTGATTGATGAGACAAAGCCACTTATGGGATTAGGCCATTTTGGTAAACTTATCTCTTTGGATTTTGTTCCTTTTATTTTGGGGGAATCAACTTGCATATGCATCTCATTTTTCATGCTCATCTTTTCCATTTTAACAACACGAGCTTGTTCATTAGGATACAATTGTCCTATTGAGAAGGAGCTTGAAGCTACTTTGAGGTTTTGTTGATCCCCACTTTGAGCTCTTCTGTAGTAGATGATCCCATGTCTCATCATTTACCTATCTAGTATTTAACATTAAATATTTTGCAGTTTTTCATGGAAAAAGAATATTTGCTTAGTCTCATATTGTAAAACTATGCTTTTTGTGTTGTCTTTTATATTAATAGTGTATTATGTATGCTTTAATGTATAGTTGAATTTTAGTGGGAAAAAGTTTATATTGTTGTTACTACAATTGTTTGTTCTTTATGTTACAAAAGTGATAATTCGTTTGACATTTTTATATTGATATTCACCAAAATGATTTTTGTCGAAAGTCATATTACTTCATTCCACTCAAAACTAAAAAGGCTTAATTGTGTTTTATTTCCCCCTTTACCTTTGTAGGCTCTCTCTCCATAAACATAAAAAAATTAAAACAATATCATTTTTTAGAACATCATCTTAGAATATACCATTTTTATTAGTATTTTTTTTAAAAAAAAAAACAGCACATTCTACATCGGTTTATGAAACAACTGATGTAGAAACCAAGATTCTAAGACTATTTTAAAAATCGTCGTGAAAAGTCAAAAGTGTTGACTTTTCATGACGGCAAATTTAAAAACGATTGAAAATCATCAAGAAAAGTGTGAAATAACCATCTTTGAAAGACTTTTTTTTTATAATAGTGTCTTCATTACAAGCTCGTGTCTTAAATCTTGTCATGCTTCCTATTTTCAAGAAATTTATCAAAGAGATCTAAAATTAAAAAACACTTTGTTGGATGAAAATCTATCTCCTTGACTTAAAATTTATACTTTGTTACTCCAAGGTTAATAACATTTGCACCTAAATGTGTCACTTTTTAGATATATCATATACCTTATATTATGTTTTTTTACTTTAATTATACTTTGTACGACTTTTACTTTTAAGAAACTAATTTGACATATTACTTCAATTTTTTTAAAAATTTACAATTTTATTTCAATCTTTGTGCTGACATGACGAGGGTAAGCCTTGACACAACGATAAAGTTGTGTCTTGATGACTTGTTGATCATGAGTTTGAATCCGGAACAGTCTCTTTGCATATACAAGGATAATACTGCATAAAATATCCCTTCCCTTACCTACGCATAGCGTGGAGCCTCCGACAATGGAGTTCGTAGTTTAGTTTGTTCTTTGTGCTCACATGACAAGATAAAATAATTGTAGTTTATACTCTCAATTTCATACTTTTCAGTAAATTTTACCCTCAACTTTGATGAACTTTACTTTCAAATTTTATTTATGTCAACATGTCACTTCGGCATAACAATAGAAGATAAAATTTTCATTTTTCTTCAAAATAAAATAAAATAAAATATATCAAATTAATTTTTTGAATATAAAATTCACAAAAGATTTAAAATAAAAAAATAAAAATACGGCAAAAGAACCCAAATAATACAAATTAAATAAAAAATTACGCAAACGGGGTTGTTTTGAAACTAATTACCAATCTGAGGTAGGGGAAACCGCCCAGAATTGGGCGGCACTGGAGCCGCCCAAAACCAGGCGGCTCCCAGGGGGTAGAACCGCCTGGTTTTGGGCGGCTCCAGTGCCGCCCAATTCTGGGCGGTTTCCCCTCTTTATAACCCTCCCATTTTACTTTTTTCAGACACAACCAATGCGCCTTCTGTCTCTTTGTAAATTTTTTCTCTGACATCTCTCTAAAGCTTTTGTTTGACCTCTCTCTGCCAACAGGTAAGTTAATTTATTTAACTTCTGAGTATTATTTAATATATTATGTTGTTGAATTTCTTAAGTGGTTAGAGCCATATTGGTTATTTCATGTTCTATTTAAAAATGTTAGGTTGTAGGATTTAGTTTAGTTGTCAATTTAGTGACTTCAGTTTAGGGTTAACGGTTACGGATTAGGGATT
>PYAF01002582.1:253983-275631 GCA_007407185.1 Glycine tomentella
ATTTAAGCACATTCCAACATGTATTTATCCTCATATTATAAATGAAATGAATTGATCTAGTTATTCTTAAAAAAAGAGCATTACAAATATTTTTTCTTAAAAGATGAGATTTTAAAATTGAGAAGCAACTTATGGATGTAAATTATTAAAATCAAGACACATCATCTTTATTGACATATCATGTCAAAATTTAAAAATCTGTTCAAATTAGAATTGACTAAGCTTATGATAATCTTAAAATTCAGTTTATCTAAAAAAATACTTTCAAATTAATAGTGTATCATGAATTAAAATTTAAGAAGTACAAAAAATAAAATTTAAATCAAATTATAATGAAAATTGAGAAATATAATTCGAAAGTAAAAATTATAAATAAAAATAATTGGATATTTACATATAATTTAAATCAATTTATTTTTAAAAGATCAAAATATTTTTAATTTATGGGTTAATATATATATATATATATATATATATATATATATATATGAATGTTAAGTATTGGGATATTTTTTTAAAGTTATTTGATATGATAATTTTTTTTTTAATTTCCTAAAATCTTGATAATTAAGGTTCATGTTAAGAATACCTATAACCTAAGGAAAATAATATTTTCATCATTCTCTAAAAACAAAATCATCATAATGCAAGCAGTGTCAAATTTATACAGATTTCGTAAAAAGGAAAATGCTTTTTAATATTATTGATGCAATGCAACACTGGTCATTTGTATGTGTGTGTGTGTGTCGACTTTGCCATTTCAAACAGACCTCTACAGAAAACAGAATACATATGACCAGTGTGAAAGTGTATCTATAGCCTAATTTATGCAGGGATGAAAATCATGCAGTCATCATAGATCTCACTGGTTATAGTGTCAGCAAATGAATGAAGAGGTAAATAAACTTAAGTTATGCTAACCATGTGTGCAACTATATGCATCAAATCTTATCAAAGGTTTGAATTGAAATCACTGTTTTTCTCACATCTCATGCAATATGAAATACTTGTGGAAATCGCACAATCGGATTTTTCTTAACTCAAATGGACATAAACAGCCAACACTTTTTTTTTATTACCGAAAAGCCATCAAAAGTACTAAGTTCGAAAACATACAACATGTCATCACAAAACTCTAAAGTACCAACAACTCCTAACAACAAACAGTTCACAAAAGGGTACCAAAAGTATATCATGCTAACTGTGCTGAAAAGCAAAAATTAAAACATTAAAGAAAACTAAAAGTCATGAAAGCATGGAGGTAAACAAACTAATAAGCAAAGTAAGGTTCTCTACATAATATTATTGATTTTTCTAAAAGAGAATTGCTATAAGTGTGAAGGACTCTTGCTCGTATTAATTAAAAATATGATTACACGGTATTGGTTAAATAGGGAATTAAAGATGTTTTCTCTGGCATAAAAAATGAAAATAATAATAATAATTAAAGACTAAAATAAAGTAAGGATTTAATAGACAAAAATCATGTCACAATATTGATACAGTTTTTTTTTTTTTTTGCCAAAATAAAGTTTTGTATTACTATTATTATGCATCACTGAGAAAAAACTGATGCAAATCAATCACTTTCTTTTGTTAATGTTATCTTTTCTCAGTGAAGCGTGTACGCTTGACGATTTTACAGTGAGGCCACAAACATGAAGATTTTTCGTTCACTATTTGTTTCAACAGGAAAATATCTGAATGCTTAAGAAGCAACGATGCAAGAGTAATACTAGATCTAGGTGAGAGAACAATTTGCCTAAATGAACCATTGATAATTACAAATGGAAAAAAAAAAGGATTAAATATGTCATTCACTAGTCAACAATTAATTAAAGAATTAAAATATGATAAAAAAATGTTATACTACTACAACCAACAAGAATACATTCTTTTTGTGGTGGAAAGTGGGGGGTGTGGGGAGAGAAGATATCAAGTGGCAAAGAAGTCATGCTCTACATTAAATTGTAATTTCCATGTTGGGGCATGGAACTATGATTATAGTTTGGTACCGGTAAGGGATCTCCAAATGGATTATGAGAACCTGAATTCTGCATCTGATGAGGGTATTGGTTATGTGGTTGTTGCTGTTGGTGAGGGACCATCATCATGTTATTGTTGTGTTGTTGGTACATCATTTGCTGCTGTTGGAACACCATTTGTTGTTGCTGTTGTTGTTGAGACATTAGTGCCATTTGCACACTGGGGGGAGGTGCTATGTTGTTGGACATTGCAAATGGATCATGCTGATTGTAATGATCAAATGGGTTGTTTTGTATATCCATTGTTCCACCATGTCCATAACCTGCATTTTGGAGTTGGAGTTGTCTCCTGGCATTTTCATCTTCATATAGACTATCCAGTAATAGCTTGTCAAAACCACCAGCCTGACTCAACAGTAAAGGATGGAAAGAGAATTGTGTTATATATTTGCAACATGGGCTAAAAAATTATAACCTATAACCTAATTGAGCTAAGAATAATGTTTCTCTCACACCTTCAACGACTTTTTGGTTTGTGAAAATGTATCATATTTTCACTTTGTTTTCCTGTTTTGTAAAATTTTTAGAAGTTTTTCCTCATACAAACTTTTAAAACAAACAAAATGGAAAATGAAAAATATTTTCAAACCAAATGGTCCCTTTATTTTTACACTATTCTACACCTTTCCTTTTACGGTAAAAAGGAATGAAGATATAATTTGGGGGTAGTGTAAAAAATTTGAGATTATTGTTGCATAAATATGTAAGGAGCTCACTTCACCATGACCTTGATGCAACACTAAATCATGATTATATATGGTATATAAATTTAGCCATTTTCAAGCAAACCTCTACAAAATGCAAATGACTAATGTGAAAGTGTATCCATTTATAGCCTATTTATCTAGGATGAAAATCATGCAGTCATCATAGATCTCAATAGTTACAGTGTGAGCAAATAAATGAAGAGGAACTACTTTGATATTAGCATAGTAGAGAAACAAACCATTCTGCGATCTGGGGCTTGACTGGAATGGTTACTTGGTGTTGTAACAAGTGAAAGTTCCCATCCAATAGTCCCGTCAATGTTACTCAAAGCAAGGTTGTTTGGATTATTTCCTACAAAAGCTTGCAAAATTTAGAATTGGGTTAAGTTAAAAAAAAAACTAATATAATTTAATTAAATATGAGCATGATTGACATATAAAAAAGAAAATAATTCAAAGTTTCTTAGGTTCAAGTTCTAGTTAGTGCATGTGAACAGGGAAAGAGAAATACTACAAGCATCCTCATGGATTTTAGAGAAAAGCATGTTATGAAAATGATATGACTATTAGGGTATTAGTTTTTTTGATATAGCTATCTACCATCTTCTCTTATTTGATTCATGTGGCAAAGTTGGAAAAAAAACAATTGTCCATCAGCTGTGTTTACTTGGATTTTCTTATAGGCAGATCAAAATGTACATACAAGTTGTCATTGTTTACAGAAACTTTGAAACGCTAGTATGCATTAATGAGGCACATTGCAATCTATGGAAAGACTTGAACTAAAACGATTTATACTTCTCAATCAATTATCAATTACTTTAGGCCTTACCACCAGCTGGTACAATTGCAAGAGCCATAGCATTGCTTTCCACCAATTCCATAACTTTTGGATTTATTTCATTAAGACCCTACAAAGGTGGACAAATGTATATTTTATCAAGCCAACTCACAAACATGCATACAAAACATTATTTTATAACCAACACATACCAGCAAATCATTTATACCATCATCAGTTGATAAAAAAGGAGGAGGCTCTGCCTCCTCCTCCTGCTTAGGTTGTTCTTCTTCCTCTTCTACTGACTCTTCCCCATTGACTTCCTCAGTTTGTTCCTCATTTACTTGAGGCTCTGCAGATTCATTGGATTCTGATTCTTCTTTAGACGATTCATCATTTTCTTGATACTCCTGATGTTGAATAACATTTATTAATGAACCATAAATAATTACATTGCAAGCATAAAAGAAAAAAAACTACTTACTCCATTGCCCAGAGGCTTCACGCTATGCGCAGGTTAAAGGGGGGGATATTATACGTAACCTTATCTTTGCATATGCAAAGAGGCTGTTTCCGGATTCGAACCCATGACAAACAAGTCAACAAGGCACAACTTTACCGCTGTGTTAGGGTTCGTCCTAAGTAAGAATACCTATAGTTGAAAGCATTGGAGAAAGTTTGTTTATGAACAATTAAACACTTTTCCCTCCATTACATTGGTTTGTCCATGATTCTAGTCATAGCAAATAATGAAACCTTAATAAGGTAGTGCCATGTGAGAAGTGGCAGAACCAGTAAACAATAACATGGATACAAAGTTTGGGTTAGCTATAGCCTATAGTTATAAGAATAAATTGTGAAATAGGTTTTGGAAATGGTAACAAATGCTTCAGAAGCCAATGAAGAATAAATTAGTAGCTCAATTTTTTTATTAATAGCTAAGATGTTTTAGAGAGATTTGTCATTCCTTCATGTTGTTAAACATAATAGATAATACACTAAAGGCCTTTTCAGCTCTTCTTGCCTAAGAAAATTACTTGAGCCTCATCTGCTATAATGTATATGATAAGTCCTGTAATTTGTAATATTAGGGAGTTCAATTTGGATTTGACTCACTTGTTTTATCACATTATCATGTTAGAATGATATGTATACTGGTTTGTTAAAGTTCATATACAAACATAAGAACATGTATAACACTAAAAACCACAAGTTTACCCCAAGGAATTTGTACATCACTTTTTCTTACCAGTCTCTTATTAACATAGCCTGTCTGGGGTGCTTCTTTAATGTATTCTTCCATTGTTGCAAGGAAAGAGGGAGGTGGCTGTTCATCAAAGTAAAAAGCTTTGTGAGATTCTTTTAGCACATGAGACTTACTTTAACAAACAAAAGGAACCTGTCTCAGTGTTGGAAATTGGAAATTCCTAGCAAGGTCCAAGCCTTTGCAGTAATCATAGAATTCAGCAAGATTCTTAGCCTGCATAGTATTCATAAGGAAAACCATCAACAATTATAGATCATAAGACTCAATCCATATTGGTCATCAACAAGAATGTCTGAAGAAAATCATTGTTATAAACCTGTTGGCCAGCTCTTTTATAAATGTTTAGAGCCTTCACTGCGTCATGTCTTGTCATATCAAAGAACTGCAATTTTCATTAGTTTGTGTAATTTAAAATTTAAATGAAGTAATCAAGTTGTAAATTAAACTGAGATAGGCACTACCATGTCCACAAGATTGATGATTCCATCATTGAGTGCGCAGTATATTTTGAAACTTTCTTTCAAAACCTAAATGAAATTGCCAAAAGCCAAAAGATAGTGACATACAAAGATACAAGTTCATGTAAAGAAATATAGTAAAAAATAATCAAAACTCATTTCTTTTCGTGGATTTAAATGGTGTGTTGAGGATGAATTAGGCTACTATAATTATAAATTATAGGAGATAAATTTTTCTATATGTAACAATTCCACCATGTAATTCACTTAATCACTATGATCTTCACTCCGAGTGGAAGCAATTTATTCATTGACATCTAACATTATGTAATAGCAAGAATCATACAGATATAATCTAGACCAAATTTTTATGTAATTTCTTAGATGCTTTTAGTGTTATTCTACAATCCAAATTGAAGTTTCACATTGGTAATATATGTAATAAAGATTGACATTAAAGGTCAGTATAGGGAAAACTCCAATTCAGACAAACATATGCAATTCATTAGGTGTTTGGTGTTACTCTCTGATTAGAATTGGAGTTTCACTTTGGTAATATATATATATATATATATATATATATATATATATATATATATATATATACTGACAAACATATGTAATTCCTTATGCAATAGCATATGCCTCTAAGTTTTGTCCATATAATTCTAATAGTTCCTTGATGACAGATACCGGGTTTTGTGCATATATGATCATGAGTAAAAGTATTCACAATTATCTAGTCATGCTATTACCCCTAAACACTTTCTAAGTTTATACTCAAAGTGCTATTATGTTGAAAGTACAAATTCTAAACATGCATACCAGGGCCAACGCATATTGGACTAGATGATTACGGTAAGCACATCCTTCAGGCTGCAAGATGTTAAAGCAAATTAAATGCTACTTAGAGCAAGAAAATACAGTGATTCAATGGTAAGGGATATGTCATAACAAAATGCAGACATCAAACTTGAAAAATTACCAATAATTAATTTATACCTGACAACCAATTAGGCGATATAGAAGTTGTTGTAGTGCCGGTAGTTGCTCCAACAAATCATTACTAGCCAACAATCGAGTTCTGCTTTGTGCCTGTCATAATTGAAAGTTAGTGATATTCTGAACATAAAAAATATGATTCTTGAAAAATAAAGTTGAGTATGAATAAAACAAGGCAAAGTGCACACTTTATTTACAGCTGGTGATGCTTTTGTTAAACGCTCGGATTCTATGTCATATTTAAGGACTCTAAAACATTCAAGTCTTTCTTCTAAAAATAGTGCATAGATTCGAACCCATGCAGAACAATCCCAAGCTGCAAAAAGAAATTTAGTCAGTCATGGAATTTGGAACAATAATGAATAAGAGAGAAAATGGTCAAGATATTCAAAATAGTTACAACAAATTCAATTACAAAACCAATTAATTTACCTAGAGGGCTTGAATCATCTTTGAAATTGGATATATGGAGAATATGTCCCCTGCGCGAGTAGTTAAGAATCTGTTCTCTAAAGGTGGGATCACCCTCTCTCAAAGTCCTGTGAATGACTATCAATGTCTTTATAGCAACCTGACATTTCATTATTCAATGACATATGAATGTTATATAATGATAAATATTCTTTTTCTCAGTAAAATTGCATGCAAATCCTCTCTAAATGTGAATTGAATCTTAATTTAGCCCCTTGGTTGTCCCTTTCATATTGGACGCTATGATAATTGATGAACATGTCATATCCCATTAGTTTTGCAATAACATTAGAACCATGATTTATATTATATATAAGTTTGATTGATTACACACATGATATCATTCAAGTGTTTCTTTCCTTCTTCTTTTCCCCCTTTAGTTTTTTGCTAGTATATGTGCATAAAGAGGAAAACAAATCTCTAACAAAACCCTTAACTGAATTGTTACAACACTTAAAATCTTCTACCATGTCATATTAAAAAAAAGTTCTTAAGATGGTTTAGTTCTTAGTGCTTTCAAAGGACAAGATATCAAACTACTATAAGTATCATGAGAAGAATTATACTATCCAACTTTGCGTCTTAGAAAGTCTCTTAGAAAGTTTATGAATACAGTATGCCACATCTTCCCGTGGCTGGTATGCCGATGTTGCATAGAATATTTCTGCAAACCATTCAAGGAAAATTATATTTAGAAAAGAAAGATGTGAGAGAAATTAAAATAAGCTTTGCAATAGAAAAACAAATCCGATTTATGCCTTAAAGATGACATTATGGTAATTTTTCTATATATTTGGTGCAATATTAACAAGGAAAATAAACAAGCATACATTGATGAATCAAAGCTTTAAAAATACCAAAGATTACATAAAACAAGTTTCATGATGACACATGATATTAATTAAAAATGTATGAGTATTATTTACATTCAACAAAAATTGAGAATTAGGAATGATTAATGAGGTATATATATCATATCATATGTTAGCATACTTCGAACATGACGTTCCTTGGGAGGATATTCCACGTGATTGGTGGCCTTTACAATTGCAATATCCAACTCCTTCATAAACAAAATGAAACACAATCAATCTAAACAATAGAGATCATTTGTATATGTATGTATGCATGCATGCATGTTTATGTATATAATATAATGGAGAAATCAAATCACCTTGTATTCACTATTGACTTTGGCAAGGCCAACCTTGGTTGAGTCCTTGAGAGCTCCATAGGCTTTTCTGAAGCTCTGAAATGTTCCCATTATTCATTAAAAATGACTTGCTTTCATGATTTTGATGAAAAAAAGAGAAAGGGAGAAAAATCCTTGTTTTCTTCTTGATTGTTTTATCTCTGAGAAGGGTATTTTGGTACTTTGAGGTTGTGATGATCTTAACTAACTTATGAATCTTGAGGGGACAATTGGGTTAAATTGGACAAAAGTTTCTGCATAATCAGTTGGTTGAATTTTCCAAGAATAGAAAAAGTCGTGTTCTGTTTCGTTGAGACTCAAGTTACCCAAATGCCCATTGCTAAATTAACTATGATGGTAGGAACATTGATTGGTGTGGTATTTTGAACTTAGAGTGACATGTTGCTTGTAATAATAATGGACTGTCTTATGGTGTTGTTTAGTGGTTGGAGAAGAAAATAAATGTCTATCATACAAAATAAGTTGATGTTCTTGAACTTTTTTTTTATAAGAGGAATGTTATCAATATTTTTTTAAACCCTTTTTTATTTTAATTTTTTTTACAATAGACTAAAATTAATTAAAAATCATAAATCTTGTTATGTCTCACTTTTTATTTAATAATTTTATCTCATAATTTAAGAGTGAGACTCACTACTAAAGTGGATAATTTTTAATAAAATTTAGTCAATCACATAGAAAATGTTAAAAAGAAAATATAAAAGAGAATGTGTTACTCGTATTCTTATTTTATACATGATTTATTATATAAAAAAAATGTATATAGGTGAATTAAATTTTAGAAGCTCGTCAAATTTTGAAAAAAATGTCAAGTTTTTTTTAAAAAAAATTTATGAATTGTTGATTAATAAAGTCTTCACCTCAACTATATAACTTAAACTAATCTTAGCAATGAAACTCAAATCAATATCTTTATTGGATATGATTCTACCTTTAGTTAGTCTAATACTTATTGACTCAATATTTAGAAAATAAAATATCTTTTAAAGTAAATTTTATTTGCAAAAGTAATAATAATTTGAATTTTTAAATTGTTATTTTGCAAAGGTATTATATAACATGTTCGGAATTAACAAATCATTTTGTCTCTTTTGGAAACTTAAAATAAGCATTTAATGAAAGTGTGAGACAAATAATATTACACATTTAACACGGAAAACTCTTTTAACGTGAGTAAAGAAAAATTACAAAATCTAATCTAATAAAAACATTTTACTATTGAAAGTATGACTACAAAGTTTTTTCTTTTAGATATAAAAGGATCTTTCAATCTTTTAGTCTCACCCTAACAATAATGATTTACTATAATATGTTTCAATTCTCACTAATTGTATGGATGAAATGTAACTCACCAATCATTTGAAATATATATATATATATATATATATATATATATATATATATATATTTCTCTTTCTCATTCCCTCGAAGAGAATTACAATATATTTGTTTATATAAGAGAATCTTCCAGTTTCTCAATCTCATCAAATATGATTAAAGTGCAATTCTTAATCTCAAGAAGGAGGAGGTTACAAAAGCTTTCAATGTGACTCTTGTTTATTCAAATTGGTGGGGTAAATCGTTTTACTCATCACAAGTCTCCTCACGGTGATGACTAACTTCTCACAAATTCATTACATCATTTTTATTCCTTGTTTAATATTTTTTATCGACACAAATGAAATACGATAACAAGATTTTTATAAAACATTCATGCATTTTACTTAATTAATTGAGAAAAACTAATTTGATCTCCTATATTTAATATGATTACTTGGATGTGGCGGTGCCATTAATAATGGAGGAATTTGCACCAAAACTCCTTTTTCCTACATAATTAATAGGCATCATTACACCAACACTTTGACAACAATCAATGATTTTACTTAATAAGTTAAATTATAATTTTTAACCCCCTAATTTCTTAAATCCATAATTGTAATTTCCTAAATTTTAATTCTAACATTTGGTTGGTGATTTTATTCTTCCTAATTTTTAACCCCCTAATTCCTTAAATCCATAATTGTGATTTTATTCTGATTAACTAAGTTATTAAGTTAACAATAAATTAATCAAAATCATTAATTATTAAAAAATTAAATAAAAATGAGTAATCATAATTTTTCACAACATCTCCATAAACACCTCTTCTATTTTCACTATCTCACGTGTTTTTATCGATAATAATACCACATTAGAATTAATAATCTTCTATTAAAGTTTTTAATGATTAACAATTTTTATTTAATTTATAATTAATTTAATATCTTTAATAATCATAATTAATAATTAATAATTTATCAGAAAAACCAAAATTATAAATTTAAAAAACTATGAAGATCAAAATTACAATTCAACGTAATTAATATACTATTAATCTTCATGTTAGACTAATCATTGCTTGTATGAATTTTCCCTACTCGTGCATGAGTATTAAATCGTGATGCTACTTGTACTTATATCCTTGTTAGCTATTACCGTATTAATTTGATATGTCACCTAAGGTCCGGATAACTAAGAATACTTTTAGGTTTTATTTGGGAGTTAGGAGGGGAAGGGAAGAGAAGGAAAGAGATTTAAGGGGAAGGGAGGGGAAGGAAAGGGAGGAAAATGAGAAAAATTTCTTCCTTCTTATTTGGGAGTTAAAAATATATTAAGAGAGAGAAATTGAGAGTTAAAATATATTTTAATATATTTTTGAATTTGTAGTTGGGGTAGGATAGTAATTTTAATTACTTTTCCTTCTAAAAATTTCAAATTAGGGGAACAACAATTTTTAGGTTTTGGAGGATTTCAGAAGAGTTTTAAAAATCTTCAAAACCTTCTCCTCATAAATTAAAACTCCCAAACAAGGAGATGTCACCACCTAAACCTTTTCCTTTCCTTTCTTCTCCTTTAAAATCTCTCTCCTAAACAAAGCCTTAAGAAACCCCACATGGATGATGGATCCATCGTGAACATCATTTTATCAAACTAATTATCATTTATATGAATTTTTCCAACTTCAATTTCTTCTCATCCAATGAATATTCAATGGTGATACTAAATTTCTTCTCATCGTCAACATCATTTTATCAAACTAATTGTACTTGTATTATCATTAGTTAACATTGAGACATGTCACCTTTTAAGTCCTTTATTTGATTCCATTAATTTTTTTCTATTAAATACAACATTAGCTATTCCCATATTAACTTTTTCATTTTCGGCATTAGCATTTATGTACGCAAGAATAGAGAAAAAAAAATCAGATTACATTATTCCAAAACAAGTACATACAATTAAACTCATATATTACCTTTGTTGTTGGTGAAACTTGATTATGGAAATAAACATCAACAAATGCATTGATCATAACAGTTTGAGTCTTAATCACATTGTCTATAGAAGGTGAAAAATCTTCCATTTGACTATGTGTTTATGTTTTCATTCTAATAATTGATCATTTGTCAACAATAATAAAGTCGTAAGGATGCACATGAATGGTGAAGGCACGAAGGAGGTAAGCAAGAAATTGTTTCCTGAGAAAGAAACCAGAATAATTTGAGATTGGAAATAAATTAGAAGGATATTTAAGAAAAAAAAATGTTTAGAAGAGGAAAACAGAGGTATATTTATTTATTAAATAAAATAGGGGATTATTCAAAATAAAATAAAATAGGGGAGGTATAATTATCATTAACCAAAAACTCAAAATTATTTGGGGCCTAAAATTTAATCCAGAAGCCCATATTAACGGCACGTGAGGCAGCATCAGATATGGGTCGGGTCACGTGCAACGAACAGACACACACATAGTCACATACATACAAACCATTATTCCCAATTTCCCCGTTTCCATTAGGTAGAGCAAAGCAATCGCAAAATCTAGGGTTTGTTCGTTCGTTCGTTCGCAACAATGGCGCTAAGGAGATTCTACAATGAGATTAGGGGGAAGAGGGTGAGCGAGGTCCCTGAGCACGTGAAGCCGATGCTGTCCCTGAACTACATCAAGAAAGCGATTCAGAGAGGCTTCGACAATTACCATGCCAAGTACATTGAAACCAGTTCCCCCGATCCCATCTTCCATGTCTGCTACGGCGGCATGATCTTCTCCTACCTCGTCGCTCTCCCCCATGAGCGCCGCCACCTCCTCCACGCCCAGGAGCACGCTCAGCAGCATCACTGATTCCATCCCCCTTCAGGTAGTACCTTTCTTTCCCAATACGATGACGCGGTTTTTTTGTTTGTTTCGATCTTCGCGGAATTAGATAGATCCTGTGTTCGAGTGGTTTGTCTTTATTGAAATTTGAAGGGTTTTTTTTTTTTTTCCTGCTGTTTTCGTTTGTGTTTAGTAAGAGCATGTTTGGGAATCCGTTTGTGATTAGTTACCCAACAATTCTGTTTTCTTAACATCCAGAACATTGAAACTTTTCTTAGTAATTATTCAGAATACATTTTAGTTTTCCAAATCTGGAAACAACCTCTTTGCACATGCTAGGGTAAGGCTGCATATAATGACCCTCCTCCAATTTTCATATAACAAGGTTACTTTAGTTAGTGACATTCTACTTATACAAATTTTCAGTTGGTGATGTCTGATGAAACAATATCTCAATTCTATTGCTGTCAATGCACATTACTTGTGGTTTTTCTTAACTCTATGTGTGTAATGTTTTGTTTTATGTTTGGTGATTGATATCTACGTAATTTATTCTTGTTGTTGTTGTATTGAAGATGGTTTGCTTGCTTGATCTCAGATCACTTTTGAAAAATCATGGCAGGAGCTTACTGTCATCTTTGATGTATTTAATTGGTTACGTTAGATGATAAAATGAGCTCTCGAATGTATTCTGAATTTTCTTGCTTGATGGTTTGCTTGCTTGATTCCACCAATGAATTTTCTTGGACTTATGTGATAATTGAGTGCATGAAAGAGCATGCAATTTTTTATTTGGTTGCAGTGCTTTAGACCTCTTGATACAGCGATTTTATTTGCAACTTACCTTGTCGGAGGGATAAAGCTGAATAATTATCTTTTTAAAAGGCCTCCCAACTGAATATGTTTTGATTACTATTTGCATTTTAATATTGCATGTCATTTGGACTGTTCATGTTCATGATGAATCAAGTGGTTCTTAGGCTTGCCCAGTCAAAATATGTGAGATTTTGTTTTTCCAAACACTTAATCTATATCACCTATGGGGGTTTCAGACTTTAGTCATCTTACAGAAGAAAAAGTGAAAGGGTTGATGCTACACAAATATGTTTGGAAAAGGCACATATACAAATTTTGTTTGGCATCTCCTCTGTTGTCCCCTCATAAATTGTTTTTATCACCATTCTCAGATGTTTCAAGAGGATGTTGTGACATAAATAACATTCTTAGGAAACCTATAGTGACCAAGGTGTATGTTAGGTATAATAATGGATGACCAAAGTCCCCACATTAGTAGGTCCTTTTTGTTATTTTCTGTTAATGAAGTTTGTTAGTTAGGAGTCGCTGACTGAAATTGTTAGGGGGGAGGAGGGAATATTAGGTAATAATAAGTGGTGAACAAGGGGAGGGAGTTCAGACTGGAAAGTGGTGGGTAGTGGGGCTAGAATTATCAGCTTTCTGGAATTGAGAGGAGACAGAGCTTCTTTTTGTAGAGGAGACATAGCATAAAGCATCCTATCTCTATGAACTGCAATCTTCTTGATTCACACCTAGGAATAGGGGACTTGCTCAATAAAGTTCCTAGTTTCTTTTTAGTTATTTCCTACTTCTAATCCACATTTTAAGGGATATTTTTCCATTTCCTTTACTAAACTTGAAAACAAAAAACATAATGAAAACAAGATGACATGTTTGTAGTTATTACTTATTACTGAAATTTATAATGAAAACGCAACAAACCAAACACATCCAAAAGCTCCATAATAATTTTGGGATGCTGTCCTTTGAATATAAATTGACCAAAGTAACTGCCCGGCAAAGCAGTTTTTATTGGCATCCCAAACATCAAATTATTTTTAGTTATTTTTCAAAACACATTCTACTTAATCTGAATGCAAATTCTAAGCCAGTGATATTCTGCGATTCTATTGTTAATATGCAATATATCTTCTTTAACTTGGAAGTACCTATTTGCTTTATATTTGTGACTAACATGTATATTTTATTTTGGTTAGCAGGATCCTGGTTGAATTGGAGGTGATTGGCTTGCTTGATCTTTGTTTTAAAATCTGAAAAACCAAGGCAGAAAGATACTGTCAGCTTCTGTGTATTTCATCATTTGGATGATAAAATAAGTTCTATTTGATACAATTCTCAATTTTCTTGCATTTAAATGTTAATTGAATGTGTGAAAAATGAAAATACTTTTTGATTTGGTTCTGTCTTTTAGGTCCTCTTGATGTGGTGATGTTATTTTGCAACTTTTCAAATTATGGGAGATAGGTTTCATATCTCAAACAAATCATAGACAGTGTGCCTAAGTTAAATTTTTTTAAGGCAAAACTGAATAATGGATTTAATCTCTTGATATTTGCATTTGAATATTCATTTGAATGTTGGACATCATTTAGATTGTTCACCTTTATAATAAATCTATTGGTTCACGGACTCGCCTAAGAAAAACCTAAGAAAATATGTGGTTTTTTTTTTTTTTTTGTCAAAAAAATCGTGATCTATTAGGACTTTAGGAGGCTCTTTGGCTCTTTTAAAATGCGTAAGAGGTCTACCATACTTAAATTTCAGTTATTAGAGGCTCTTTGGCTTTTAAATTCTAGATGACATCAAAATCATACAAACTTAAATGCTATTGATTCTACCATGCTTTTTTTATTACTAAATTTTTTGGAGAGGGATGACATCTCATGCAGGAAAAGCCTTTGAACTAGGGCAGGTCCTAAAATTTTATGCTTCTTGGGCGAAACATTGTATAAAACCATCTTATATTTAACTATTTGAAAATATAAATATATTATATAAAAATAAATATGTAGTGTTTCATTATGTTAAATGAATAATATAATTTTGATAAATCTAAAAAAATTACTTTTTTATTTTATTTACTTTTATGTTATCTATCATTTAATTTATGTTTCTAAAAAAGTTATATAAATAGACCTCAACAGAAAACTCAAGAGTAACAACAAGTGATTGAGTTTCCTTATATAAAATTATTAACTCTTGAGATATAGTAATATGGAGAAGATAAAATTGTTTCAAGCGCAGATAAAATCAGAAGTATCCTTTGTTTCAAAGTTTCAAAGAGGGGAGGATGGGTTATTCACATTTCAATTGATGGTCGGAGGCAAATTGAAAGCTAAGTTGTGGTAATTTTAAGGATTTTCTCGGGGGGAAATAAATTAAATAAGGTAGGAATGATAATGAGGTAAGTCGAGGACGACTTTTGATCTTTTCGTCACCATTCTTGTAAAAGACAAGTTTGGGTTTAATAAAGGTGGTTTATATTTTTAAATTAATGTTCATCCCTTGTGTTTTATTAGATTAATTTATGGAGAATCTGCCACATTTTCTTACAAAATTAATTTACTTATATACTTTTAAGATGTTAATTTTACCTTTATAATTTAATTTAATTTATTTTTATATTTAGTGCCCCAAAGAAACTGCTTTAAGTCTTACTTTCTTTATAATCAACAAAATATTATTTCATTTTAAAGCTTACATTTGTAATACTCTTACAAAAAATTACAACTCAGACTGATAGAGAAGACTTTATGTTGTGTCATCTGTGCATATACATATTTAATGATAGTGATTATAAGTTTTTTTAATCATCAATTTTTGTGCTTAATATGTGTGTGTGTGTGAAGCTTGACAGAGAAATAGAAATTGTCTGAACTAAATTTTTATTTGTGCAACAATTGCATTGCGCATTGAGTCGCAGTGTAATTTGTCTTTGTGTGAGATTTACTCTAGTTACATGTATTCCTAGGAAGATTAGCACAATAATCTAAACATTTAGAACATTAATCTAGACGCTTAAGATAAGATTTACCAGTTTTGGCAAAAACATTTTTTACCATTTTTGTTCATGTCTACTTTATCCAGTTTTGGCTAAAATTTCAAAAGCAACAACATCCATAAAAGGCATGTCTTGGCACGTAACTTGGGCTGCCAAGTGGTCAATCATGGTGTCATTTAAGCTTGTCAATTAGGCTAAACCAAATTTCTTATGGGCAAAAGCCTTAAACCTTATCTTCACTATTCTTTAAAAACCAATTTTGGGACCCTTCTTCCTCATATTTATACGAGTTCACCAAGAGGGAGAGGAAGCCACTCTTATGCATGTTTTTCAAACTTGATACAAGTGTTCTTGAGGTTTCTTCCATCAAAGCTTTGGTAAGGAGTTCTTAATCTTCTTTCTCTTCTTGTTTTCCTTACCAAATCCATGCAAGCTTCTCATTCATGGTTCCAAAAATTCATTTTCATTCTTAGAAGTTTGAGACATCAAGGATCTGAGCTATTTGTTCATCTTAGTTATTTTGTGTAGCTTCATCAAGGTAAGAGGGGTCTTTCTACTTCTTGAACCCTAACCTTGTTACCTTTGGAAGCTAGGCTTCATTGCATGTGGTATTGATGATTAAAATTTCGTATATGCTGCCATGATTCGAACTATGTAGTATGGTGTTTTCTTGAAGTTTTAAGGTTAAAAATGAGTTCTTTTGGTGTTAAAACTTAGGGTTAGCTTTAAAGTTCACTTAAATCGGAGTTTTCTAGCAAAAGTTATGAATAAAACAAGTTTAAGGACATTTTGTAGAATAAAAATCAGTCACGAAATTGAACTGATTGTTGTAGTTATATGGACTAATTTTCTTAAAGTTGTGACCTCAAAAATGAGTTTTTTAGGTGTGAAAATATAGAGTAACATATAAGATTCATAAAAAACCAATTCCCAGAACACCGAGAATCCTAAAAACAAGTTTAGGAGCGAAACTTTGTAAAACTGAGTGATAGAGTAATTTAGACAGTAGACAACTTAACATTGGAATATGTGTCTTTGGACAAACTTACCTTAGGATTATTGATTCTGGAATTGATGATTTAATTGTTATATTATTGTTGAGATAAACTACAAAATATGATGACTGATGCATGCTCTAGAATTGTGGTGATATTCTGCTGATAAATTTTTTGAGATGCATGTATATTATTTTATTGTTGTGGAATGGTAAGACTGACAGAGTGTGAACTCCAACAAATTATATTTGTGGTGTGTGAATTTACATTATGTTATATATATAGATATATACATATATATATATATATATATTTGTATATTATTATTTTATTTGTACGCATTGTGATTTGGGTCTGGGGGTGTCCGACCCTCGACAAATTGTTTGTTATGATTATTAGATGATTGTAATCATAATTGTTATGTTGTTTGATTGTTTCTGTGACAAGCGATTTCTATCACTTAAGGGGCCACGATTGGTTCCCTGAGAGTAGTACGTAGGCTTAAGTCTCATTTTTCTTTCTTCTTTGTTTGAATGTATGTTATTGTTGATGTACATGGCACGGGGACTACGCACGTGATGCAGTGGTAGAAGTCAAGAGGATTGGAGAGAGAGTAAGGAACCGATGGTTCTATTTTCTTCTGTGAGAAAGTGAATGATGGACAGAGATACACTGAAAAATATAGTGGGTAGAGAGGTTCGAAGAACCTGGGGGAATTAGCGAGTGGTGACTATTCGGTATTTGGTGCATTCATTTAGTATGGGTAACTCACAAGACTCACTTTGCTACTCCTAATGGGCTCCAAGACTATGCTTAGAAAAACCACACGTAGTGGTTAATTAGGTTGTATGTTTTCTTTGTTGAATTATTTTTTGCTTGTGGCATTTGAGGAGCGGAGAACTCACCCCTAAAACCAACAACTTTCTAGAGTTAACGATGCCAAGGACACTGAGGCATCTGCAGGCTTGGCGTAGCTCGCAAAGTGAGCGAGCATGGTCGTGTGTAGTAATGCGGATTATGTGTTACACTTGCCATACCCTCGTTCACTTTGTGCTAGCATAAACTTTGGATGTAGTGCCCGTTACTATAGACCACACGCTAACCTACTATATCCTATGTGGATTTATATCTCGCTCAGAGATCAGTTATTATGAGAACTTTTAGGTGTATCTTGGACTGGAAGAGCTTCGTAATGATCTAGAATTCATGTGGACTTTGGTGGAGTACGATGGATGAGACAATGTTCTCAAATATAATGTGAAGCCAATACACCCAGTTGAAGTTATTGAGGATCGAGGAGACCATGCAGATAAGTCATGCTAGGAGATCGAAGAGTACAAAGAACTTTTGTAGCAGTTAGAGCCGACATTCAAGGAGGAGAGTGATGATCCTTTTGAGGATACGTCTTAGATAGTGTAGTACTTTAGCATGATAGTGGTATGCTATGATCCTAGGTTTCTTTTAATGATTTTGATGTATTTTAAGAGATGTTTTCTTCAAGGGCATGTATTTTATTGTAGCAAGGATGCAAAATTTGTTTTGCTTACTTTCATACTATATGGGTTGTATCCGTATTATTTCTATTGTGACACTACTTATGTTATTTGATTATGTATGAAGACTACGTTATTCTATATTCGTGTTTATTTTAATTCAATGTAAAGGTTTATTATTTTTTGATTGACGCGTTTGTTTTAAATATATATATATATATATATATATATATATATAGGAAGAAGTTTTACTAATTCTAAGTATCACAAAAAATCATGACACATATTTTTAATATAAATTAAATAAAAACAATTTCAAGCAATATTTTTGGTCTAAATTTGAGTTGTTACAATATATACTTTTGAACTTTATTAATATACTAATTTTTAGTTTTTATTTCCTTTATAACTTGTGTTTTTGTTTGTGTTTTTTATCTTGTTTTAAAAAACATTAATACTTCTATTGTCATAGGTCCATTACATTATGTTGACTATCACAATGAACTGAAAATTCATTCAATATAAATTTATGAATGTAAAACACATGAGAAAAAATTTAACAAGTAATAAAGTAATATTTTTTAGGCTTAAATATAATTTTAGTCCTTCAAATTTAAAGTATTTTTTAGTCCCTAGAATTCCCAAAATACTAATTTTAGTTATTTTGCATATAATGAACCAAATAGGAATTAAGAGATTAATAATTTCTAATAACTTTTGATTGTCAAAATCTGATTTTCTATTTTATATTTTAAAATACGATTTAAAATACAATTTTATGATTGTTAAAAACTATCAAAATCAAGTCAATAAATAAATTACAAAGTCATTAATCACTTTAATTTTTTATTGATTTAATTTTGACAGCTTTTAACTGTTAGAAAATCATACTTTAAAATTTTAAATAGAAAATAAATTTCTGGTAATAAAAAATTGTCCTAAATTGTAAATTTCATATTTCTTTTTTGGCTCATACTATGCAAAAAGATTAAAATTTCTATTGATTTCAGATACTATAAAAAATAACTTTAAATGACTAAAAACAAAATGACTCAAATTTGAAATACTAAAAACATATTTAAGTCTATTTTTTAATCACCTGATTTTAATTTTTAAAGAAAAATGAGACATGAAAAAAATATTAATTTCAATTATTTATTAAAATAACATAAAATAATATAAAAATTTATTGCACAATTACATAATTTTTTAATTTTTTCTTAAAAAAATTGGCCTTTGCGTCTCCAAACAATGCTTAGGGCTGGCCCTACTCCAAAATTTAACCAAAAAAAGAATGCTTTCATTTACTACACCCTATATAGTCCAATAGGAACTCATTTCATATTAGATTCTACGGTAATTTATTTTCTACTTTATATTGAACATTATATTAGATTTTGTCAAGCTCATTTCATATTTTTAGCAAATCACGTAAAGACTCAAGCCTTCATAAATTTACATCTTAAGTCATAGATTGTTTTCGCCTCAAAGATAATGGTGTGTGTATCCTCTTATGTCAACCCTTCTAACCAAATAACTATTTTCTTAAGCTTCCTAAACCAACCTAATCTTAGCTTAATTTCGCAATAAAATTAGGTTTGCATAGATGGTTGGGAGACACTTCATTGCCATTGGCTTCACACGGAGACCAAAAAATAGTAAGACAATAGTTAGGGATGAAAAAATAGGCTTGACCCGGTAAGACAACCCAGTTAGTCCATTAAAAAAGTGGGACAAACTAATATTATTAGCTTACTTTACAAAGTGGATGAACTCAATCCACCACGTTTTTTTGGTGGACTAGGATCAGCCTAGTCCATTTTTTGTGGATTGACCCACTTTGTCATCCCTAACTTAGATTAGGGATGACAAAATGAGTTTGGTCCGATGAACCAGCTAATTTAATCCACTAAAGAAAGTGAGGCGGACTAGCATTATTAGACCACTTTATAAAGTGGGTCAGCCTGACCCACCTCATTTTTGATGGACTAGGGTCAACTCGACTCGTTTTAGGTGGACTGACCCATTTTGTCATCCCTAATAGCAACATAAATATATCTAATAGGGATTTGAGTTCCCCCAAAAGAACAAATATGTTTTTGTTTGTCATATGTAAAGATACAATTTTGATATAAATAAATAATTAGTTCAATAAATAAAAACTAAATTACACTAATTACCTAAGAGATATTTTGAAATTATATAAATAATCCTACTTTTTTTTTCTACTCCTATGCTATTTTTAAAAAATATACACTTATACCTATATATATATATATTATACTAGTCTCTTTAATTGTTTAAAAAACATTATACCAAATTCTCAAAAGGAAAATTATTATAAATGTAAAAAAATAAAAATTTATATAATTTTACAAAATCTCATAATGACTAGTGTAATTTATTATTTGATAAATACATATGTAAAAGATTTTTTTTTCTGAATATCGACAATAAAAGAAATCTTTAAAATTAATGATTCAGTAATAGTATAAAAAATACAAATAATAACTGTATTATAAATAAATAAATAATAAGTATGTGTATTTTTTTAACAGCATATTTATAAATACGAAAAGTAATTAAAAAGTTATAAAAAAAGAAAAAAGAAAAATTATAAAAGACAATAAAAAATATAAACAACCATAAATAAATTATACATTATTGATAACGAGTAGATAAATTATTTACTTGATATAGAATTAAACAAAAATTATAGAAAGACAAACAAAACAAAGATGAACACTTTTTAGCTACTATGTAATGAGAAAGTCATCATAAGGTGTGTAAGTACTATACACACACCACAACAACCAAGGTAGAGTTTAAAAGTGAAGAGAAAGAAAAGAAGCAGCAGCATAAGAAGCTTACCGTTGGTGGTGATGCTTCGGGAACAACCACACCGTCACCGGTGATTGTTCTATCATTCATCAACATTGGGAATCAAAGACCCAATTTCAAATTCAAATCATATTCACTCAATAAAAAAAAAAAGGCTCACTTCACTTATTATTTCTTCAAAGCTCAGTTTATTATATTCCTTTTTTCCACCGTGACACAGCTTCAGAAGCCATTCAAAGTTCAGATCTTTATCCATCTTTCATCTTCCATTGCAGGTTGGTTTTCTCTTATTGGCCTTAAAACTCATGTGGGTTTCTTTGTTTTGTCTTTGAGCTTTGTGGGGCTCAGAAAAGTTTAGGCCTTGACGTGGCTTTCTTGACCAATTGGCTTCTCTAATCATAAGTGTTTGTTTTCTAG
>PYAF01002582.1:275731-323962 GCA_007407185.1 Glycine tomentella
AGCTTCAGAAGCCATTCAAAGTTCAGATCTTTATCCATCTTTCATCTTCCATTGCAGGTTGGTTTTCTCTTATTGGCCTTAAAACTCATGTGGGTTTCTTTGTTTTGTCTTTGAGCTTTGTGGGGCTCAGAAAAGTTTAGGCCTTGACGTGGCTTTCTTGACCAATTGGCTTCTCTAATCATAAGTGTTTGTTTTCTAGATTGAATTATGGTTCTCAGGAAGGTTGGTGAAATTGATGATTAGTAAATTTTTGTGGTTCTTTTAGCCTCTGAAGTGATCAGGGTCTTGTTTGTAATCATCATGCCTAAGAAGTTTTCTTCTTCATTAAATTTGTGGAGTGATTCTTGAATTGTGTTCTTCTTCTGTGTGTTTTTGTGTTGTGACCATATATGTAATGCTTGGAATGGTTGCTGGCAAGTTTTGTGCTATGCATGCTTGGCAATTTTGCATCTGGGTTTTGATGAACTATTTGTGTGTTTGATATGTTTTATTTTGATCTGAATTTGTTTAGGTTATCAATTACTATGCTATTATTGATGATTGTAGCTTGATTTCCTGGAGGATTGTGAAGTAGGTCATCATCACTCGTTATTACCCCTATCCTTTTTGAAATAGTCTTTCTCATCTTTGCACGCTTATGTATTTGAATTGATTAACTGTGAATAAACAATAAACATCATGCTGGTTTGTCAGTTTGAATGGTGCAACCTAACTGAACATACATTGTGTTTTGTGTGAATTTGGTTACGATGATATCTTTCATTATCTTGTAATATGGATTCATAAGTCAGGGTCGTATATATGTATCAAACTATTAATGATTGTAATCATGGTTTTTCTATTAAGGATTGTTATTTTCTGTGTTATAAATGACTTTGTATGATTGAAAGATGTTAGTTTGTTATAATTTTAGTTTTTGTTAGTAGAGGAGATCGAACCTGTGACCTTTCTGCTCTTCCCTAGTTCCTTAACCATCCAACACACCTTATATCTCCATATCAAAGTGCAATTATTTTTTTAATCGGCAAATGTTAGTTTTTAGAATGTTAATTTTTGTTAGCAAAGGGGATCGAACCTGCGACCTTTCCCTTCTTCCCTTCTTCCTTAACCATCCAACCCACCTTATATCTCCATTTCAAAGTGCAATTAATCATCAGTGTGATATGTCCTTATTTGCACCAAATATATGTCTTCACATAAATATGTTAACTGCCATGTCTCTTGTACTTTTTAATGTCATTATTTATCAATTTTATGCCTGTACTTCAGGGGTGATACAGAATCAATTAATATGCGGGATGTGGATAGTTTAAACAGCGAAGGATCTGGAAAATCTAGTTACTCACAGGAACAGACTAAGTCCAAGCTAGTTTCCTCGAAATTCAAAACAAGTAGCACAAAATGCCAAGAGAAGAAACACAAAGTTAAGTCAAAATCTCATAAACACAGAGCTGGTACAAACAAATCAAAGAAGACAGTTACAGATTCTTTGATCAAGGCACCGCTTGAGGATTCTTCAAATAAAAAAGTGATTATTAGAAAACATCGGCATAAAAATGATGGGAAATCTTTGCGGATGCTGTCTTCAACAAAGCTAGGAGGAAAAAATTCTCATAGTTCTGGAATAGAAGGGAATGATGTTGACGAGGAGGAAAAGATTAAAAAACGTAAGAGAAGAAAGAAGAAAAGACAAAGGAATAACATGGATGTTGATGATGCTTCACGCCTGCGAAGGAGAACAAGGTACCTCTTAATCAAAATGAAGCTAGAGCAGAACCTTATCGATGCTTACTCTGGAGAAGGTTGGAAAGGTCAAAGGTATGTTAAAATATTTTAATTAGCTTATATTTTTTTTTTCAAATGATTTAATGAGATGTAGTCTTCCCTATTACAAATTCAGATGAATTTGTGAATGGATTGTTATTATTATAAGTAGGAAAAAAATGTTCACTATATCGCATCTAGGAATTTTTTTAATTTTTTCATGAAAAATTGGGGCATATAATTTAAGGAAATGTGATATATACATTGGCAGGACAATCATGGTAGTGTTGCGTATAATCCATAATTTCTCCATCAATAGAAAATATATAATACTAGGAAATTATACAACCTGTGAAGAAATGATACGAAGTTAGTTTGATAAAACAGAAATCTTAGAAATTGTCCAATTCCAGATTTCTGGACCCTAGCCATTGTTGAGGAATGCTTTTGTTTAGTCTAATTAAATTACATGTGAACTGACAATTTGAGGTAAACTTACTTTGTCAGAAACGAAATAGAAAAGACACAAACAATCATAATCAACAATGGTAGGACCCTTATGTTTACTATGTGTCATGTCCTCAGAAGGATATTTTTATAATGCTTTTAGATAATTTAAGTTGTCCCACAATTATTAACCTATGCTGTGTATTATTTTTATTATCGCAAACATAGGGGAAAATAACACTTGCAGAAACCAGAGAGAGATGGATAAATATATACTTCTTGCAAGAAACATTCAATTTTATTTATTGGACATTCATTTGTATGTCCATTAATAGTTTCCCTTGTTTTTAAGGAAAATTGTCGGTTGTATTTTTCTGTGTGCTAAAGCTGTGTGAATATGTGATTTTCATATATTTCCACTAAAGGGAATGATAACAATTTATACAAGTGATAAGAGTAAAAAAGGAAAGTAGTTAATTACAAAAATCAATCCTAATAAAAGGAAATAATGGAAACAAATAAACTGATGATATTCCTAATAATTAGCCACGAATATTCCTTGATTTTCTATACCCCCTCAAGTTGGGAGGTAAATATTGATCATTCCCAACTTGCCAATTAGATCTTCAAATGCTGGCTTAGGTAGACTTTTGTTGAGGATGTCCACAGTTTGTTCCTTGGTTGGAATGCATGTCATGCACACACTTCCATCATCCAATTTTTCCTTGATGAAGTGGCGATCAACCTCAACGTGCTTTGTTCTGTCACGATGTATTGTATTTTGGGAAATGCTAACAGCTGCCTTATTATCACAATACAATCTTATGAGTAGAGAATAAGAAATTTTTAGTTCTTCAAGAAGTCTTCTCAACCAAATTCCTTCACAAACACCATGAGCAAGTGTTCTAAATTTTGCAACACCATGAGCAATGTTCTAAATTCTGCTTCTGCACTGCTCCTTGCAACCACATTTTGCTTCTTACTTCTCTAGGTTACCAAGTTTCTCCATACATAGGTACAATAACCCGAAGTGGATTTTCTGTCCACAATAGAACCTGTCCAATCAGCATCAGTGTAGATTTCAACCATCTTGTTATGTCCCTTTTTAAAGAAGGGTCCCTTATCAGGAGTATTTTTGAGGTATCTCAAGACTTTATAGACAACCTCAAGATGTCTCTCCTTTGGTGAGTGCATGAACTAACTGATCATACTTGCTGCAAAAGCAATATCAGGCCGAGTATGAGACAAGTAGATTAATTTACTAACTAACCTTTGATATTGCTCCTTGTTCACATCTTTCTTATCTTCAATCCCCAACTTGATATTGGGTTCCATAGGTGTGTCTGCTGGCTTGCATCCCAACATACCTGTTTCTTAAGTAAGTCAAGAACATATTTCTTTTGGGATATAGCGATTCCAGTTTTACTCCGTGCAACCTCCATACCAAGAAAGTACCTGAGAGATACAAGATCCTTCAATTCAAATTGATTCGCAAGATAATTTTTTAAGGATTGCAGTTCTTCATAGTCATTAGCTGTAATAATTATGTCGTCCACATAAACAATAAGAACAAAAATCTTACCATCCTTAGAACGTTTGTGAAAGAAGGTATGATTGGTTTGAGCCTGTAGAAATCCTTTCCCTTTAACTGCTTGAGTGATTTTTCAAACCATTCTCTTGGGGACTAGTTAAGTCCATAAAGAGACTTTCGCAACTTACACACTTTGTCGACTCCTTTCCCAAAACCAAGTGGAGGATCCATGTATACTTCTTCATGCAACTCACCATTTAAGAATGCATTTTTTACATCCAACTGTTGTAGAGACCAATCGAGATTAACTGCCAAGGACAAAAGAACTCGAATAGAGTTGAGTTTAGCTACTAGTGCAAAGGTCTCCTGATAATCTATCCCATACGTCTGGGTGAATCCTTTCGCTACCAATCTTGCCTTGTATCAATTAATACTGCCATCTGCATTAAATTTAACAGTGAATACCCACTTGCAACCCACTATTTGTTTGCCTTTGGGAAGTGTCACAGTTTTCCATGTTCCATTCTTTTCCAAGGCATTCATCTCTTCAGAAACAATATGTCTCCATTTAGGATCATCAAGTGCCTCCTGAATATTTCGTGGTAACCTTGTGCTATCCAACATTGTATTGAATACACGAAGACCTGGAGACAATTTATCATAGGAGATATGGTGAGAAATAGGATGAGCAGTGCATGATCTAGTACCTTTCCGTACTGCAATCGGAAGATGCAAGTCATCAGAATGCATAACTTCTAGTCCAATGGAACTGGACTTGGGAGTGGATTCTTGGTAGCGTAGAGGTTATGGATTAGTTACACTTTGAAGATGATGTCTCCTATTATAAACTAGTAATTGTTGTTGTTGTTGTGGCTCTGCGTCTCCCCCTGTTTCTGGATGGAGGGAAGGATCAAAAGGCAACACTGTTGATTCAAGACAATGATGTAACATTGTGAGAGTTTCGTAGGTTTAGTAGACTTATCATCTTCTTCCATCAAAATCTCCCCCTGAAGAGAAGGCTGGGAAAAGTAGGATTGAGTTTCAAAGAACTGAACATCCATAGACACAAAGATTCAATGCAAAGTCGGGGAATAACAATTATAGCCCCGTTGGGTAGGAGAATATCCAATGAAGACACACTGATGGGATTTTGTGTCAAGTTTAGACATGATGAAGAGGTGTGTGAACAAAAACGACACAACCAAACACTCGAGGTAAAAGGGATGAGATTGACCAAGTAGACAGAAAGGAGGTAAGAAGACATGATAATGGTGACTTGAACCCTAGGACATGGGAAGACATCCGATTAATAAGATAGGATGCAGTGAGGACAGCTTCCTCGCATAAGTATTTATGAACATTCATAGTGAACATAAAGGATCGGGAAACTTCTAGTAAGTGACGGTTTTTTCTTTCTGTCACAACATTTTGTTGAGGTGTGTTAGTACATGAACTTTGGTGAAGGATGCCATTATGGTATAAGAATTCTCCAAGGACAGAACTCAAATATTCTTTACCATTATCAGTGCAGAGGATTTTGATAGAGCTGGAAAACCGAGTTTGAACCGTAGCTTGGAATTGACGAAACACATATTCAGTGTCTGATTTTTCCTTCAAGAGATAGACCCAACAACCCTGGTATGGCCATCAATAAACATGATAAATGATCGAGTACCAGAGATATTTTTCTCACGGACAGAACCCAACCCCTGACGCTGCGCCTCCCGCCTTGGACGAACACATGGACGAGCTCCTTCTCGATAATTTACAGGTCCCATATGTCACTGTGAATTAGGGAAAAAGGGGAAGATGTTGTGTAGACTTGGGGTGGATAGGTGACTCGAGACTGCTTTGCAAGAGGACAAATGTTACAAAATAAAGAACTGATATTAATGAAAAGACTGGGTAATAATTTTTGAAGGTAAGGTAAACTAGGGTGGCCAAGCCTATGGTGCCACAACATTTCATCGGTGCTAGAATCAGAAACAAAGACAGAATCATTCTCCACAAAGACTGCTTGAGAGTTCACATCCTCAAAGTATTAAATTCTTCCTTCTTCTCTAGCACTACCAATAGTCCTCCCCGAATCATGTTCCTGAAAAACATAATTGTGAATGGAGAACGTCACATGACAATTTAGATTAGAAGTCAATTTACTGATAGAAATAAGATTGCAAGCTAAAGTGGGCACATGTACAACAGAAGTCAACATAATATTCTTAGAGAGTTTAACCAATCCTTTCCCAACAATCTGTGTGAAACTACCATTTGCTAGTTTTACCCGTGAATTCTCATAGCATGGGGTATAAGAACAAAACAGTGTTGGATTATCTGTCATGTGATCAAATGCACCAGAATCAAGTATCCAACGAGGGCTATTGTGGACATGAAGAGTCGTACCTTGTTGGGCTACTGGGCTAGTGGTGGTGCTAGGTTGAGAGCTAGAGGACTGATGTAAGAACTGCTGGAATTGATCATACTGGGATAGAGGAATGGTGATGCCACCAGAGTCACCTGAGGTGTGACATTCTTTAGGTTTGTCTTGAACGAAACCTGATAAGCTCGACCTTTATTAGACCCTTTTGGCTTCCAGTTAGTTGGTTTGCCATGAATGTCCCAACATTTTTCACGTGTGACCAACCTTGTTTCAGTGATTGCACCAAGGACGACCATGCCGTCTAGAGTCACTAGCAGAAGAAAGTGACGAAGGCATTAATACAAGGATGAAGAAAAAAAACACCCACAAATGAAAGTATCCAGAACAACGATTTGACTCAAGACAAATAGAGGAGGTGACGACGGTGTGTTTTGGAGAATCGCGTGGTGAACGGAGGTCGGGAAGGTGGAACATGGGCTACAAGCGCCGGAGGATTGCTATGGGTGTGACGACACGTGGCGGTGCGTGGAGCTGATTCCGACAACAGGATTGGCTTGGTTCTGCTCGGATTTTTGTGCTGATTTGACTAGTGCCCTTGATTTAATTATCGGAGCTCTGCAATTGATGATTTTGGCTAAAATAGTAGGGTGGTTTTTTTAAAAAAAAATGGCGGAAGAACATAGACAACGAGAAACAGGTTTCAGCCTTGGCTGAAGGTTAGGAACAAAAACCTGCTCTGATACCATGTGTGAATGTGTGATTTTCATATATTTCCACTAAAGGGAATGATTATAATTTATACAAGTGATCAAAGAGTAAAAGAGGAAACTAATTAATTACAAAATCAACCCTAATAAAAGGAAATAATGGAAACAAATAAACTGATGATATTCCTAATAATTAGGCACTGATATTCCTTGATTTCTACAGAAGCCTAGGCAAGATTTTGCTTAATTATCATCAGTTATGTTAGATATAAAATCATTTATAAGCCTTCACCCAACAGCTTTTTGAAAAGTTGATTCATGAATCATGACATGGTATATTGGTATTAGAGCTTCTATGCCCAAGCGATCATGAGTTTGAACCCTGCCACCCCCATTCTTCTATTGACCTAATTAACTTAACCTTTTGAGTTGGTTGAACTTAGGACTGCCATTTGTATCAATATGCTGTAGGGGGGAGAAGAAGAAGAGAGACAATATGAATTTATTCTTTTTTCTCATGTTGACCATAATTCCAGAATTGACATTGTTTATGATATAATTATTTTCTTAATATATTATATTTATTTCTCTTTAATTAAGTTCTTACTAGCGCTTTTTTGACTCTAAAATAAATTGATGAATTATTCTGAAGTTGAAATCTTTTAGTTTCTTTACATATTTTTTTCTATTTCTTGGAAAAATCGCTTGACAAACAATGCAGTGTGTTCTTAATTGAAAAACAATCAATAGGTTTTAGAACCAAAAACTTTCCCTTGAGAAATAATTAAGTAACTGATCATTATTCTTGTTACAGTCGGGAGAAGATTAGGCCAGAAAAGGAGCTACTAAGAGCAAAAAAGCAGATTTTAAAATGTAAACTTAACATTCGCGAAGCCATACGCCACCTGGATTCTCTTAGTTCTGTGGGTTGCATTGAAGATTCTGCCATTGCTCCAGATGGGTCTGTTTATCATGAAAATGTGAGCAAGTGTCAAAACTACAGCTACTTCACTATATTGTGTATTGATGTTATCTTTTTGAATTCTTTCCTGTTCAGGACCTTTTATAATGCTTTGCATCTTGTTTCGATTTTCTAATGGGAAATCATTGATTGCATACTGTTTTCATGCTGAATCAATTCATACAGACAAGGGATGGCTCACCATTTCCAAAGCTGAATATTTTTCTGGTTTTTCTTCATCTAGATATTCTGTGCCAATTGCAAACTACATGAAGCTTTCCCAGATAATGATATTATACTCTGTGATGGCACATGCAATCGTGCATTTCACCAGAGATGTCTCAATCCTCCTTTGGATACTGAAAATAGTGAGTTCATGTTTACACTTGTCAGCTTGTTCTGTAACCTTTATTGTGCTGATTTTTTATTCGTAAAACAAATTGCTTATTATTCATTGTAGTTCCTCCTGGAGATCAAGGCTGGTTTTGCAAGTTTTGTGAATGTAAGATAGAAATACTAGAGGCAACAAATGCCCATATTGGGACTCAATTCTCCCTAGACAGTACTTGGCAGGTTTTTTACCTTAATAGTCTCTTATCCACCAATTTTCAGATTTCAACTTCTCTTTAGATATATTCATTCTTACTGCTATAAGTAGTAATGCCTTTGTCAAATAAATTAAGGATGTATTCAAGGAAGAGGCTTCTATGCCTGATGGTGACATTGCATTGCTAAATCCAGAAGAAGAATGGCCATCAGATGATCCTGAAGATAATGATTATAATCCAGAGAGGAAAGAAGACAGCCACAGCATCGACATAGAAGGAGCTGATGAAAATGCATCCAATGATTCAACCAGTTCTTCCAGTCTGTGGTATTTGAATGGTGAATGTCCTCCAGTATATGAAGGCGTCAGTCATGAATACTATTCTGTTAATAGCTGCATAGATTCTAATGAATCTGGGGAAATAGCATGTGGCCCTAGGCAGCGTAAAGCTGTTGACTACAAGAAACTCTATGATGTGAGTATCTAAGTTCTCATTCAAGATACTCATGTAGTCATGTGTTCTCGAAGTAATGTTGACAACTTCAGCGATAGTATAGAATTCAAAAGTCACCAGCCTTGAGTTGATAGTGCAAAATTTAAGGCTTTTGTTAAGCTCCACTGCCTGTCATTTATTAACTGGTACAGTGTGTTGGTCTTTCTTATAAATTGGGTCGGGAAATATTTGTCTATAGTACTGATTAAAAATGAGTTTCCAATTAGATGTATTATTTTCCCTTGGTTGTTGTACAGATGGAAATTTTGTGTTTTTTCACTTTTTTGTGCATGGAAATACTACTAAAAAAGTAGTGCTCCCTATTTTCTTCTCTGGCCATAAGTTTCATTTGATTTTATGTCTTTTCAGGAAATGTTTGGGAAGGATGCTCCACCTTGTGAACAAGTGAGTGAAGATGAAGATTGGGGTCCTGGCAAAAGAAAGAGAAGAGAAAAGGAGTCTGATGCTGTCAATACTCTTATGACTCTGCATGAAAGTGAGAAAAATGATATAACGAGAGAGGGCTCTTCAGGCATACAAATAAGATCTTGTTTAAGGATTCCGGTTGATGCCGTTGAGGTATTACTTGTTGAGTTGAGTAATTCCTGTTGTCATCTTTCTTTGTTGCCATTACCCCCCTCCCCTTCTCTTTTGAAACTCCAGTTGACAACACATACAAATCATTATAAACAATAATTTATGACTTAATTTTTTTAAATGAAATATGCCAGAAACTTCGCCAAGCTTTTGCAGAGAATGAGCTTCCTCCAAGATCTGTGAAGGACAGTCTTTCGAAAGAGTTGGGACTAGATCCTGAAAAGGTTATGCCTTACAGTCTCTAGTTGCATCTTGTTTCTACATTAATCTGAAATTCTGAATTTGTCTTGTAGTAGTGTTACCTTTGTTAAACATTATGTATTAAACAGCAAATTTTGTACTATCTCCATCTGCAAGTTACTTGCATTGCTTTTGGTCTTTATTCAAGTCAGTCAGCTCTTGATCTGTTCAAACTCTGTTACTAATGTGTCAGAAAATGCAGGTTAGCAAATGGTTCAAAAATGCACGTTACTTAGCACTTAAAACCAGAAGGGTAAGCTTTACTGTTGTGCTTTTGCTCTCTCCTTTTTCAATTTATGAGTAATATTATTTCTTTTATTCTATTCTGTTCTTTCTCTGATTCATATTTTTTTAGAAATCTGCCGTATGTCTCTTCTGAATGATTATCATCTCATCTAGACATCCTTTAGTGTTGATATATTTATAATCAGTTGGTGAATAAGATTTATAATAACTAGGTCAGTTTATAGGCAGTTGGGAACAAGATAGTGAATTCGAGGTTATTTGATGAAAATTAGGATCCATCTGGGATTTAGTAACATGTTTTTGTGCAGAAGTTTGAGAAGACCAAAAAATGCTTCACAATATCATTCAAACTCATTGTTCTTATTAATCTGTTAATAACATGGCATCTATTTATGTCAGGAATTAAGAAATTGCGTTTCTTGGAATCTGAAATGATGTATGACATAATTGAGTGTTGTTTCAGTATCAATCAGAAGGAGAACAGCTTCAGAGTTTCACTTCTAAGATCTCAACGGACTCTATATCTCAAATTGTGGAGAAAGATGAGCTTTGGAAATCAACGGTCTCCAAAATTACTGTGATTCATTCCCAGAAGGATGGTAAAAACATCACAGACAAAGAGAAAAATAACTTATCTAACAGTCTTTTGAAGAAAAGGCAACAAGAAGAAATACCTCCACCTTTGGAAAGAGAAAATGGCAACAAGGTGCTTTTCTACTAATCTAAATGTTGGGTTCTGTTTGCGTTTTTGCTCGCTTGCGAAGCGATTATGCAGTGTAAAGTATTTCAAAGAACACAGAATTTTTGTAGATCACTTGAGAAAAGGTAGCCTATGTTATTGGAAGTTCTATTAACAATATGTTGCACTTTAATGTTGTATTTTCAGGATTCTATGGAGGCCAGTAATGATGTTAAGTTGAAGAAAGTGCTGAGAAAAAGGAAAAGAGGGGTAAATATTATATTTGAAGGAGATTCTCAGGCAGCAGAGTTGGAATTTGAAAGACTCAGCAAAGTAAAGATGAAACTAGATAGCATGAAGCAGAAATTAAATGAAGTTCAAAATTGCAGAGCAAAGGGTTCAAATAAACTCTATTCAAATGAACCCTCTATTATATATGTACCCACAGCCCAATTAAGGGAAAAGGTTGAAAAATAATTATATTTTTTATTACATTTTTGCACAGCAGAGCATGATATATGTTGTAAGTTTGATGTACCTACCTTACATTATCAATGAAAATGCTACAATCTTTTTTAAAGTTAATAATATTAGTATATGTCCATTGCTAGATGCTCTTGGAAGAGCAATGAGCAATTAAGAGAGCCACTACAAAATCTTTTTGGTAGTATCGTAGGGGAGAAACTTTTGGTTTTACTGGGTCCATCACTTACTATAATATTTATTTAATTTTTTTGACAACCTTTTTTAACATAAATAAATAGGAATTTTTGTACTCAACTGTGAAGTAAGTACTCCACTCCACTGCTGACAACGTTAAAATTGAAACTGATATTGAAATTGACCATTGCAACATTAATAAATATTTAACTAATTTTAGTATTCGATTGAAAATTAGGACTAAATATTTAAATAAAATATTAATGAATAGAATACCATTTTCAATCAGGACTCAATTATAATAGGCAATAAGTCTCAAAATTTAAATAAAGCATTTAATAAATAGAATACGGAATTTTAAATGAATAAAATATTTAACTAATATTAGTATTTAGTTAAAAATTAGGACTTAATAAATATTTAATTAGAATATTAGTCAATACGTTAATGAATAGAATACCAAAACTTAAATAAATATAATATTTAACTATTTAAACATTTAATTAAAAACTAGGACTTAACAAATACTTAAATAAAATATTAATAGAATAACAATTTCAATTTAGAGTTAATAGATATTTAAATAAAATATTTAAAATCTGCAGGTCCTTGAATTATTTTACAATTTTTAATTAAGTTCCCGAATCATTCTTTTTACGGCACGGACTTAATTAAAAAAGAAATAGAAGTTCCGGAATTCAATTAAAAATGTTGTTTAGGGGCCTAATTATTTTTAAAAAATTAGGAACCTACTAAATAATTTAAAAGTAAATTAAAAATTATGCAAAAAATATCACTTAATTGAACAGTATATTCAAAAGGACTGCATTAAGTTTGTCCAAATAAAACTTGTAAGAGAAAACTAAGAGTATAATTAGGGGGATTCATTCTTTTGGAATTTGAGAATACTAGTTAAAGAACTTGCAGAAATTGAGAATACTAAGCTTAGAACCTACAATGTTGAGAATGTTGGCTTAAAAATAAGTTAATAATGACCTAGAAAGACGAAAGTATTGAATAGAAGTAACCTATATAGACTTCAGAATAATATTGTGGAAACCTAAGAAGAGTTTAAGAATCAATAAGGTAAGTCATTCAACTATTTGAATTTTTTCAATTAGGTCCTTGGATTATTTTTTTAATTAGGTCTCTATCGTTAATGAAACGACAAGGATCTAATAAAAATTTAGGAACTTAATTGATGATGGTTGTTAATATATTAATCTTTATGTACATTTCATGTTATTAAAGTTAAGGGATCTAAATAATAATATGGAACACCTATATACCATGTGAGTGTCATGTGTTATTTGAGAGGTATAACTTTTCATGAGTCTATAAAACTATAACACGATGTTATTTTAGTCTTAGAATTCTTACGTTATTAATTTCACTGTAGTCTCTAAAATTGTAAAAGTCCCTTTAATCTTTTTGAGTTGACATGCAAATCTCATACCAAACATTTCTCCATTTACAATTTTGTAAGAGTTTAATTATTTAGTTCAATTTTTACACTTATCCTAATCCATATACATTTGATTAAAAAATTACAAAAAACAAGAAGAAAAATATCAAACTTCTTTTTTAATCAAATACATATCATGAATGCAATATCTGAAGGAGAGAAAAAGGAGGGAAAAAAAACATATTACTATTTTCCTTATTTTTCTAACAAATCAAATTTTTTCTAATATGGTCAATTAAACTCAATCATGCCTTCATTCTGGGCCGTTGATGTGCGTTGACTATCCTAAACTGATGCCTGATCTGCTTCTTTTCTTTATAAACACTAGCTTTTCTTACTCCTCCCTTCGTCCACCAAGAAATCGACCTGTCCTGCAACCACACCAACGCAAAAACCAAAATAAAAGGTTCAGTGCTTTTGCACCTGAATTATTATAGGACTTTTTAGATATAAATTAGAAATGTGTTTAAGAGTTTTCTAATTGAAAATATAGTACTTTTTTTTTAAAAAACTTTTAAAAACATTTCTAATCACCTTCTATCCAAACATGCTCCATATAATATATAACACTAGTATAACATGAACTCTCCACCAAACATTTTGAGTTAGATTTCAGAAGCTACACTAACACATGTCAAATGTTGATAAAAGATAGTAATAATATATATAATAAAAGAAAATATGATAATCAATAAAAATGATAGGAAAATCACGTAGATATAATAATAACAAGAAAAATTAATCAATTAACAATTTATATTTATTGATAAAATAATAACAACAAAAAACTTTTATGAGATAGAGAGATCGTTATATATATAGTGCAATTAATGTAATTACGTAAATATTATGATAAAAGAAATAATGTTTTCCATATGCAATGCAAGGATCGTTCTTTTTAAATAAAAAAAAATCCATCTATTTAAATAGCACATAATTAAGATATTAATATTGATATAACCCAAAAACAAGCACTATTTTAAACTTTGTTAGTAAAATAATGAAATATGCATGTCTCTAACCAAAAAAACATTATTATATTTAAATTTGTATTTAGTTTGTATATGTATTATTAATATATAAAAAAATTACATTATTAATCAATAAAACATTTTTTCTTCCAGAAGCTATTATCTCTTTAAATTTTCTTCCAAAAGCAAATTACGTATAGTTAAATAGGGAGTTAGGGACCATAGGAAGGAGAAGGAGAAGGAGCATAATGCGTTCAGTGTTTATTTCACAGTGAAAACCGAAAGTTTCAAACCTTTTTTCTTTTAGACTTATTCAAATCGCGGGCCAGAGACGAGCAACGTAGGGTGACGTCATTTTCCGGCGAACCATCGGCAAACGGTGACCCTCGATCGGACCAAGCACTCCGAACACCGTCGTAATTCAATTTCAACAGCAAGCCCTTACTCACTGCTACCTCTGGTAATTCCTGAAAATATAAGATGGTTTGAATGGTTAAGATAAAAAAAAAATGGCGATGTTAACAAAACTATAATAAATTAATATTTATAAATTAAAAAAAAACCTCTGATAATTTCTTCACCGCCTTCTTGTTTTTCTTGTTCTTCGTCTTTGTCTTCTTGGTCGTCGTTGTCATTGAGGTGGCCAGAACCAAATCCTCCGCGGCAGCGTGCTTCATCCGCGGCGAGATTTGAAGCATGTCAACCACAAAAAAATTCCACCACTTAGTATCATCTCGCCGGAGAGCCCTCACCCAACCGAATTTCTCGCCATCACCGCCGTGACACGAAGCTGCACGATTAACATCATCCTCTTGAACTCTTCCTCCTCCTCCTCCTCCCATGATGCTATCGATTCCTTCCTCTAATTCCTCGTCGAGCATCGATTCGCAATCGTACTCTTCACTCTCAAATTCATCGCAATTCGCCACTGAAGTGCTCAATTCGCATGGCTTATTAATATTCTCTCGCGCGCCGAAGAAGGCCTTGTTCGACTCCGTTTGAAAACCACGTTTGCTTTCAAGGAGAAAAGAGAACGCGTCGTTGTCGTTGTTTTCATACTCTCTGAACAGTAATAACGGTTCTGACGAGTCGCTAATATTTTCGGTTACTGGTTTCGTGAACTTTTCGGGTTTTTTTAGGTTTTTTATTGAGAAGAGGTTCGGATGTGCTGTGGAGAGGAGTGTGGCGGCTTCGTTGAAGGTTTGGTTCGGTCGCTTTCGGAGGGTACGAGGTTTTTTCGTGAAGATTATTGATTGGGGGGAGTTGGTGGTTTCCGAGGTTGTTGTTGAAGATGGAGAGGAGGTGGGTGAAGTTAGGGTTGATGTGGATGAGGGTTTGGCGAAGTCCAAATTGAATCCATAAGTTCTTCCGCAGCTTGAACTCATTTGGTTCAAATCTTAGTTGAAGAAGGTATTTGAAGTGTGGGAAAAGTGATTTTTTGAACTTTGGTTGGAAAATGGAGATAAATATCTTGAGAGTTTGTGCCTCAGTCCTAAACACGTTACAGGAAAAGGCTATCTCTCAAGTAGTTGTACTATTACCTAATTGGATTGTCGAGGAAGATAAGAACTTTTTAGAAGGTGCAAAACCCTAAACCCAATAAGTAGACAGAATACAAGTTGTTGGCTATGGTTTTAGGTTTAAAAATGGAGTAGTGTTATTCCACCGCCCAAAAATGTGGCAAAAATTGGAGATGGAAAGAAAAAAGAAAAACTAAATAAAGAGAATAAGGGGTAGATGTGATATTGTAAAGTTTTTATTATGTGATGCATTGATATAAGAGATTTTGCAAAATAATTTTATTATGTCATTTAATTAATTAAATCACCCGATAAATTTGCTGATCCATGATTCTCTTTATGTGTAGAATATACTTAGATCAAATAATCACTGCGAATGAAATAAGTCAATTGACATATTGGAATTGGGAACACTTTGACCCACGGAAAAAATCATAAGAATAAATAGATAATATGTTGATTTTAAAAAAAAGGAAGATAACATTTTAAGAATACCGTGAATTTCCCATTTTCATAATAAAAAAAAAAAAAGAATGCCATATATAGAAAGATCACCGCTGAATTAAATATTGTATATTCTACACCTCCCTATTGTAGCCAAAATCCAAAAAAAAAAGTGGTGTCTGCGATATTCAGTCTGAAACACAAGTATAGAGAATTAAGAAACGGGGCACAGATATCAAATTGGGTTTGGCTAAGTAAATATCTGAAAGGAAATTGGAGAGAGTGAAGCAAGCAGTAATAGACAAGAGAAGAGAAAAGAGCAGGCTAGGGGATAAGAAGAGGGAATGAATGTTTTAGCTATATCAGAGAGAAGGTCACGGGGTGAAGTAGATAAAGGAAAAAAGAAAAGACCACAATTAAACCCGTTGGAGGCTCTGTACTGCACATATATGCAAAATGGCAGAGGAACGTATGTAGTAGGCTCACTCACTGTGGAGATGAGAACGAAGGAAAAGACAATGATGCATTGTTTCATGCATGGGACCACTGCATTAGCTCTTCTATCTGTTGTATTCATTATTCCAACTTGTTTTACCGTAACGGTATCAATTTCATTGTTTAAACATGTAAAATATTTCTCAATTTTATAATTAATTATAGATACAATATGCATATACATGTAATTTATTTTCCTTTATCACACACCTCCTTTGTTATTTTTATTTTATTTATTTTACAACTTATAAGTATAATACTTCTTTTTGCCAAAATTAGCATAATACTTTAAATCTTTTTCCAACATTTTTATCATAATTGTTAATTGAAAACTATAGATAGAGAGTATAATTAAAAGTAATAGATAAAAAGTATAAAAATTATAAGTTGTAGAATAAATAAAATAAAAATAACAAAGGGTGTGAAATAAAGGAAAATACATGCATATATGTATTGTATTTATAATTATAAAGTTTTTAGTTTTACACATAATTAAATAATGTCAGAGACATTAAGGATTCAGTAAAAAAAATGAGAAAAATTAAGCATATGCATTAAACGTGATAATTAACCTCATTTTCACTTGGGATCAATTAGACAAGCCCAAAAAGAATATATATATATATATATATATATATATAGAGAGAGAGAGAGAGAGAGAGAGAGAGAGAGATTTATCATATAAGAATAATTATTTCGTGTCACAATAAGAATGATTAATCTCAGTCATTAGATTAAAATAAAAAATCATGATTAAAACATTTTAAATTCAAATTAAAGTTTTATTTAACTATAAAATCTCTAAAAGATTTATCAAACAAGAAATTAAATATCTTAAAGATTTAATATATGTCATTCGAAAATATCTCAAACGTATCACCACCATGATCATCACTGTCATGACCGTTTTTATTACAACGCCACCTCAACCACCGTCAACCGCCGCCACCACTATGACTTTTGTCACTGTTACTTCCATCATCACTACCATTGTGATCGCCGTCATGACCATCAGCAACAGTGATGATGACGGTGGTCATAGCAACGATCATGGTGGTGGTAGTGATGGTTGTTGTGGTGCCGATCTTGACATATTTTTTTTCAATGAAGGACATAAATTAAATCTTTAAGATATTTGATTTCATGTTTGATAAATTTTTTAAAGATTTTATGGTTAAAAAAACTTTAATTTAAATTTAAAATATTTTAATCTTGACCTTTCATTTTAATCTAATTATTGAGATTGATCATTCTCATTCTCACATAAGAAGGTCATTTTCATATAATACTCTCTCTCTAGCGACAGTTATTTTAAAGCTTACCGGTGGTTCAAATCAAAATTAATTTACACTTCTGACGATTATAAAACCAACGTTAAAACATTCGTCACAAATCCATATGTCAACGTTTTTGCATGACCGTCGAATAAACTGCCAGAATGTTACTTTCTCTATCGTCTATATTTTATCATTTTCTTTTCATACACACATCTAAGATATCTTCATTGTAATATAAAATACAAGGAAATGTAACTTGTTCATCCCATTTTAGAAGGGATAGGGTAGATGGAGGATAGAAATGCATAGGAAAAAAAAGTAAAGAAAAAATAATAGATATGATATGTGATGTGTAGGGCCAACCCTGACGGGTACCAATGAGGGCCTATGGTCGAAGAGGGACTAAAATATTTTAAATATATAAAAATTAAAGAATGTTTTAATTTTTTTTGAATTGATGCTTCAACTTCATCTTCTTGGAATGCATGAAACTTTTCTTGGTTTTCAAACTTTAACTTATCTAAGCATTGAAAATAACAAAAAATAAATTTATATAATAAAGGTAATCTACTATTAACATGTAATATTTAGTTTTTGTGTATTTATGAGTATAAAAAATATTTTGTATATAATATAATATACTATCATGGAATATTTATTTATATTTTAGAATACTTACACATTAGGGATCTTTTTTTATTAAGCAAGAGGAAATTTAGTAATAATGAGTATACACATTAGGATTCCTTATTTATCATTTTGTCTTGACCAATAAAATGTCAGAAATTGACCGGGAATTATGATGAAAAAAGTGGAGAGAGATAGACAAAAAACAAATAAGATGAAAATGAGTTGTAAGATAGTGAGTGAGAGTAATATTATTACTCAAAATTATATCATTCATTAAAGTTATTCTTTAGAAAAATTACACTCGTACCCTTAAACATTTTTTGAATTACATACAACATTACTCTTTTTTATTCATGTACTAACCCCTTTAAAGTTTGAAACCCATAATATGTGTGTGTGTCACAAACCCTAGGGTCTATTTTTGGTAGCACCCTTGGTGAACCTTACATGTCCTTAAAAATCTAGAGTCATCATTTGATGACACTCTCGGTGGACCTTACAAATCCTTAAAAACCCAGAGTCAGCCTTTGATGGCACTATCGGTGGACCTTATAAGTCCTTAAAGATCTAAGGCCAGCCTTCGGTAGCACCCTTGGTGGACCTTACAGGTTCTTAAAAGTGGACCTTATAGGTTCGTCCTTAAAAACCCTAAGATCGACCTTTGATAGCATCCTAGGTGTACCTCCAACAAAACCCGAGACTAGCTCTTGGTAACTTACAGGTTCACAAACCCAAGGTCAACCCTTGGTGAACCTCCAACAAAATCCAAGATCATCTCTTGGTACTTTACAGGTTATCAACACCTAGGGTCGGCCTTCAGTAACACCCTAGGTTGACCAACCTCCAGCAAAACCCAGGATGAACGCGTCACTGGTCAATCTCCAATAGTTTGCAAAACCTAAGGTCCACCCTTGGTAGGCTTCAACGAAACCCATGATGGAGAATTCCCCTGGTACAAGGTTCGACAAACCCAATGTCTATCTTGGTGAGCCTCGACAAAACCCAGGATGGACAACTCCTCCAATATCAAACTTAACAAACTCAAGGTACAACAAGGTCTACCCTTGACATACTTTACTGTTGTTAAGTTTTTTTTTGTACGAATACAAGCTTGCAGGAACATAAAAGTCCAAGGTCTACCCTTGGCACACAAAAACCCAAGACAAGTTCTTGGTACAGTTACTCTTTTATCACCCCAACAAACAGGGCCATATGATCGTTTGTTTTGTAGGAACAGGTGTCCAAGGTCCACCCTTGATGCTTAAAACCCAAGACACGTTTTTGGTACACTTACTCCATTAGAACCTTGACAAGTAAGGCTACAAGATTGGCTACTCGCAAAAGCAGAAGTCCAAAACATATGTCTAAGGTTCACCCTTGACATTCGAAACCCAAGACACATTTTTGGTAACTTTGTTGCTTTGAATCATTGACAATTAAAGTACAGGGATCAACTACTCATCCTCAAACAAGAAGCAGAATAAGACACCATCAAATTGCAGGGTCTCATTTTCTACGATGAAAGGATGTCATTTAAGTGGCCTATTCTCATCATCACAAGAAATTCATAAACAGAAGACAACAGTATACAAAAACATAAAAGACTGAAGGCGAAGAAAGAAGAATGTTTACTTTAAAATAATTATCAAGATTACATAGCCTTCACGGCCCAAAGCTAAAAAAGCAAAAAATACAAAAGATGGTAGCCTAGACACTGGTCCCATCAAAAGTACCCTCCTCGGTGGAACCAATCTCCTCTTCGTCAAGTAGGACATCACCCTTCACATCCTTGAAAAGGTCAAAGAGACCCAAGTCAAGGTCTTTTGCAAAGAAACTAGCTTGCCTAATGGCCTTGAGAAACCCTTTTTCATGTTGTTCCACCGCTTCCTGCTTGTAAATAGATAGCTCCTCATAAAGCTCCTTGCTAACAGCCATCTCCGTCGAAAGCTTGAGCTCAAACTCCTTCAATCTCGCCTCCAAGCCAGCTACCTTCTTGGCAAGCTCATCCTTCTTGGCAACATCCTTGTCAACCTTGGTAGCCAATTCATTCTTCTCCCTCAGCAACGTCTTGCCACGATTAGCCAACTCGTCACCATCCAACCTGGTGCATAGTAGCTTGGCCAAAGCACCACTAGCCTTGGCAATCAAATGTTGGTGAGACTTGACCACCTCAGCAAGTGCCAAAATAGCACTATTCAACTTAGCATGCTCCGCCCACCAAACATTGCGGATAGCGGACTTCAGCTTGGCTATCTCTCTCTCCAGGGAAGTCGCCTTGCTCACAACCTCTTGGTGGAGTTACCCATTCTTTTCCAAGATCATAAGGCTCCTTTGAAGAAATATCTTGGCAGAGTCCGTAGAATGTTAAGGACCAATCGACCGTATCAAATCTTTGTCGAATGAAGTGAAGTCCTTCGTTTGAGCACATGCCCTACACTTCATAGAGACTCAATCTCTCTTGAGGCGTGCATAGACTCGAGAGAGGTGATGAGGCGAGAAGAAGAAGAAGGTAGAGCCGATGCTGGCATGGCAAGAGTAGGTGGAGGGGAAGATATAAGAATTTCAAAAGCAACAACAAGAGTAATCGAAGTAGGAGGATGAGAGACAGGAAGGGTAGCAGGGGCTACCACTAGAGCAGGAGTGGCAATGGCAATAAGAATAGGAGCAACTACAGTAGGGGCCCCCATTGGGGCAGGAGTAGTAGTGGTCGAAGTAGGAGCAGGAGCAACAGTAGAAGGCGCCATCACTGGAGCTGGAGCCCGGACAGTGAATGGCGAAATAGTCGAACTGGGAAGAAGCTCAGCAACCTCCCTCATTGCACGCAGAGCGCGAGGGCCCCTCAACTTCTTGCGACCAGACATCCCAGCACCATCATCCCTTTCCTCTTAGCCCAAAACAGAGGGGGAGATGCTGGGGAAAGCAGCAACAACATCAACATGGCCAATTCCAACAATGGGTCGACCCTCTTCTCCAGTAAGAGGATTAACAAGGGTAGGTGGAACGACACCACCATCGTTAGAACTAGCGCTCTTCATCAACGGCCTCCATGGGAAATTACCCATTATACCTGCAAAGTACACCAAAAAATCACAAGTGTCAAGTCAGGTGAAAATAAACACAAAAAAAAGACAAAGGTGTAATAAGGCAGAAGGACTTACCGTCTAAAGCAACAAGGGGATCATCTGCCAACGGCAAAGTCAAGATGGCTCGCATATCCAAAGAAGCTGGTAGCTGCTCCAGGATCGCCTTGTCCACCCTCTCCACCAAGGTCAACAAGTCTTCATCAAATGACTTGAACCTAGTGGGATTGAACTGCCAATAGAATGAGAAGCGAGACTCCTCATCTTGGTTAAACATCAATGGTAGCTTGTTTGCCACGACACCACTATCATAAACCTTGAAAAAATGACCCTTAAAGTGGTGGAAGATGTTGGAATCAAACTCGAACAGTTTCTTGGACACACTATTCAAGGATATCCAATCAATCATCCCCGTCAGCTTAACCTGAAAGAAGAACAAGAAAACTGACACACTTGGTCGGATGTTGAAGAAAGGGCAAAGAATTTTGAACGCTCTCACCACTGTCCAACTATTTGGGTGAAGTTTGGAGGGAGCTACGTTCAATAATTCCAGTAAAGCACACTAGAAGGGAGAGAAAGAAAAGGAGCAAACTCAGTACCTCAAGAAAGCACCGGTACATGAAAAAGAAGGGCAGAACACCTCGTGCTGCCCTCAAGATGGGAAGGTCATCACTCCCACAAATTTCAACAATGATCTTGCAAGAGTCTTCAGGAGCAATCAACCATAGTTGATGGCATATGGCATTGACGTACGTCGATGAAGTGAGAGAAGATTTGTATTTGAGAACATCTTCTCTCACCCACTCATAGCCAGGCATGCCCAGGGCGGACGACAACGACCCAACACTATGGTTTCGCCGCACACGGGGGAAAGCCCTAGCATTCCTAGTGACATTCTTCCTCATCCTTACAGAAGTAAAAGGGGGAAGAATCGTGAGCGGCAAAGGTTCCCCGGCCCGAGGGGAAACGAAAGGCCTCGCCCTCTAACGAAGGGATAGATACCCCCGTCGGCATGACACGAGTTAGCCTTCCTCCCTAAAAAGGAAGACTCACCGTCAGAAGCTTCATGGTGACTCTCCTCATTCGAGGAGTCACCAGCGAAGATCACTTTGCGCATAAAGGGTTGACAAGTTCCCCACTTACATTTCTTACATTTTTCGAGGTTATCACCATCGACATTAGACAACACTAGTCCACGCTCAGGGGCTTCATGAGCTCGCCACTTTTTTACTTGTTCAGGTTATTGACTATGACACCAGACAGTCTTTATCAAGACTCTTACAACCTCTTTCGCCCGCAAGCTGACTCATAGGCTGGGGGCTTATGTACTGTACAAAATGTGGAAAATACACATGACCACTTATGTGGGACCTTCTGTACACGTGTCCACCCTTCATGTCAGTCCTGCTACAGGAGCACGAACGTCAACCCTCAGCAGTCAGACCTCTCAGGTCACCAGGTTACCTGTTACGTGCTATTATTCAAAATAGTGCAACTACCTTATCTCTTAATGGATATATGATTATCTATAAGCCCTTATCTACAAGTTGTTACTTATGTACAAATAACAGATTATCAAAAAGGTACAAATTATCTAAAATTTGAATTATATATAACTTGCTATTATCTGTTAGCTTTATTTACAGGTTAACTATCTACATAGGCCCAAGGTCCACGCTCACCCTATAAATACAGGTTCCACCTAACCTCTTCACACACTTATTCACATCCCACTCACATACGAGTACATACTTCCTCATCTTCGTTAACACTCTCAGTCACTTTATTCTCAATATCTGATGTACTTACTTGAGCATCATAGTTATTTCCTTTGTTTTGCAGGTCCCCGTTCTTAACAAGATTGACTCACCATCCGACAGGCAAAGTCTGGAACCCACATGGATCACGTCTACCCTGGTGCGTGGCAATTCTAGATTTTGGTAAGAACACTTTCTTTTCATTTCTTTTTTTCATTTTTTTTAGTTTGTAATCTTGGTGGGTTCAAAAATTATTTTTGGTGGTGGAAAATGGTAAAGGTGTAAGCTTGGAAGAGAAAGTTCTCAAAACTCTCAATGCTTGTGTTTATGCTGAAGATTAGTAAGGAAAGATAATTTTTTCTTTCTTGTGTTTATGTGATGTTCTATACTGGGATTGAATGATACTGATTATGTAAATTAGAGTTTTGGTGAAAAGTTGTGATTTTTGTGAGTTTTGAGTTGGTACAAAAGCTTGTTGATAACTAGTGATGCTGCTTGAGTATTTTTGTACTGAACATGTGTTAAAGAAATATGCATAACTTAAGTTCTAGTAATTTTTTGTGTTGATTTTTGTCTCGTTGGAAAGTTGACTCAAAACTCTATTGAAAGGACTCAAGATTCATGTTAAAACACTGAGAAATGAGTGAGTTATACCTTGTGCAAGTTGTTCCTATTACTGGAAAAATGTTGACTGAGTTATGTTGCTTGATTTGCATTTTTGAAATTTTATGGACATGGGATTGGAACGAGTTTGATTATATTTAAAAACTATACATCCTAAGCTTTCTTTAATATTAAATATGATCATTTTCATTAAGTTTTCAATTGTATATAATTTTTATAAGATGCTTGATGTGCACTGATTTTAGCTTGTGTTGACTTCTCAAACTGTTTATAAAAGAAAAATTGTTATAAATAGTATATCTTATTTTTTAAGTGATTCCAAGGAATTTAAAACCTAGACTCATTTATATTTACTGTGATATAAAATTAGTTGCATAAACATTTCAAAGAATTATATTCATACACTAATCTTGTTGGCTGTTATGTTTGCCAATATTGTGAAACAATCTCACTTCTTTGATTTTTATAATTTTTGTAGATTTTTTTTCTGATAAGTAAATTTTTCTATTCTGAAAATAGGATTAATTATATTTTCATCAATATATAGCACGAGCGAAACGAAAATTATTTAAGCTATAAAATGTTAATATCTTTCAGATGCTACTGCAAATTAAATTTTAAAATGAATTTGCATAGTTCTATCAACAAAATTGACTATTTTGATGTAAATGATTTCCAAACTTGATTTATATATGTATGTAAGTAAATTGAAATGTGTTCTTGCCGAATATCAAAGATATCATAATAAACTTAACATAAATATAAGTCCTTGTGAATAACATACGTCATTGACTTAATAATTGTGTAAAGTGTATGAAAGTTATGTTGTTGTTGTTGATGGGTTATGAATTTGATGAGTGTGTGATGATGTGATTATTTTATAAATAAGAATAATTGAAAATTGAAACTTTAAGATTTTAAGATATTGAAGGGACATGGGATTTTCGTAGAGTTCTGTAGAGAGGACCTAGTCCTATGAAAGGACTTGTCACCCTCTAAAAATCCATTTGGGGATTCTGTAGAGTCCTGTTGAGAGGACCTTGTTCGGTGAAAGGACATGTTGTCCTTCAGAATTCTTATCATTGTTCTGTAGAGTCTTGTAGAGCGGACCTTGTCCAGTGAAAGGACATATTGCCCTCCAGAACAACCATTTTCCTGGATGCTCCATAGAGTTCTACTGAGTGGACCTTGTTATGTGAGAGAACATGTCGTTCTCTGGAGGTACTAGTGATTTGGCACAACCACAGAGAGTCTCGTTGAGAGGACCTTGTCCTGTGAGAGGACATGTCATTCTTTGGATGAAACTGTATAGTATTGCTTATTGACCTTGTGAGAGGGTAACCTTTGTTTTATGTCCTTATAAAAAGCTATAATGAAAGATGTAATAATTTATAAGTCCCTGTGAGAGAGAAAGAGTTAAAATCTTTAACCACCATATACAATAATGATTTAAATCGTTGTGAGAGGGAAAAATTGGAAGTTGTTAAATAATTATTGAATTGGCAAACTAAGCTTGTATTTGTTGTTTGACTTGCAAAAGTATGTTTTCTTATTTCTTTAATATGAGAATTTCTTAAATTGATATATTGCATGGATTTGCATTATATATGTTTTATCTGTTTGGTTAGCTTATCCTTGCATTGTTTGTATGTGTGTGTGATTGCGATGATTGTGGCATTCACGAGAGTAGATGGCGGGAACTCGACCTTGTGACCTTTTCTCTGTGGAGCTACGCTCTACCATCGAGGACCCTGAGCAAGGATGAATGTTGCTTCCTGATGCGCCAGCTTTTCGTTATGATGGGTTACTTTTGATACGTTACGTTCCCGATGGTACTATTGTGCCCCTTGATATTACTATAAATTTTGAGGATATGATGTGTTCTCTTGGACATACTCCCTCTGTGATTTCTTGCAGGACTAGTGATGCTCTTGATTATAGGGGTTTGTTCCGTGGATGCAGACATGGACGTGGCTTTGGTCATGGACGTGGTGATTTTGGTGGCCCTGTTGGCAATGGAGGGCCATCTGTTCCTCCTAGTTGCCCTTAGTGGGCGATGACTCTATATACTTTTTTTGTGTGTTAGGGAGTGAGTCTTTGCATTCCTTCCCCTTTTGTTGTATTATATACATTAGAGGGTACACTGATGACTGTATCGCAGACACTCTACTTACTATTTGAGATAGTCTTTACTTCCTGACATGTATATATATCTAGAGAGGCATGAGGTACATGTCATGGATGTATGTTATGTAAAATAGGTTTATACATGTTCAATTATCTATATTTTTGTGTTGCCATTAATCACCTGGATAAGGAAAAATTAACTCATAATTTATTAATTAAATTAATTAAGAGTTTAATTGAAACTAAAATGAAGGAATTAATTTAGTAACACATCGGGCTGTTACAAAATCTTTAGTCGTTTTGTTGTAGCATGAAGTTTGGTTGTCTTGACTAAAATATTGAGACGGATCATCACAGTATTTTCTGCAAAAGGTTTTCAGTAGCTTAATTTCCCCCTACTAAGAGGCAGTGATCGATCAAGGAATTTAATGTAGTGGGGACAATAATTATATAAATAAATTTGTAAGTGCAAAAGGTTAATATTTTTTTATTTGCCATAAAAAGATAATATGTTAAAGGATATTAGAGCATCTCCAACGCGGAGTGCTTAGAGGGTTTCTTCAAATGAAGGAACCGTTTCTTCAAGAAACTCTGCACTGGAGAGTGCCTCCGTGGTAGAACAGTTTCTTCAAAACAAAGAAGCGCATCCTATATAAGCACCCCGTTCTTAACAATAAAAAACTATTATCCAGCATCAGTTACCTATCTAAAAAAAGAGGGAAAATAACGGGAAGAAGAACAAGGCAAAGATCAACAAACCGCGCGAGGGTGGTCTACGGGTGTCGGTGGTTGTTGCGCGAGAGAGGTCTGGGGGCGATAGTGGTGGTTGTGCGACGGAGGCCCGCGGGCGAAAGTGGTGGTTGCGCGAAGAGACTGTACTGTGCTGGTAGGCTAGCCACACGTGGAGAAGAAAAGCCAAAGAGAAGAGAGAAAGAAGCTTCCGCGTATGGAGAAGAAAAGTCAAGGGAGAAAGAAGCTTCTGGTACGCTCCAGAAGAAAAAAAGCAATGGGAAGATGAAATAAAAAATAAATAAAAGTTTTTAGGTGTGCGTGAAAAAGAATAAAAAATGAAAAAGTTGAATTTTAATAAAAAAATAGCAAATAGCAAATAAAAAATTTACCTGTTATTTTATATAATTTTATTATTTTTAATTTATATTTAGTATATTTTTCAATTATTCATATTTTTATTTATATTTATAAAAACTGAAAAAGTTAAATTTTAATAAAAAATAAATAAATGTGTGAATTTTTGTAAAATTTTGTATTGGTATAAAATTTTGTAGAATTTCTTATAATCCGTCAACTCTAAATTTAGTTAAAAAATTTTTGGAAATCAAAATAATAATAATTAAATTATGTAATATTTTTTTTTGAGATCTATATTTTTTTATTTATTTTGATGTTATTGTGTTTAATTATTTATTATTATGTAAAATTTTGTTTTATATTGTTACGCATTTCGTTTTATTTATTTTAATTTATATTTATGAAAATTGAAAAACTGTTAAGTTTATTAAAAAATATAAATATGTGGATTTTTTTGAGTTCCTTGTGGTTTCTTGCATTGGAGTAAAATATTGGGTGAGTTCCTTAAGAGTGACATGGCACTGCGGGGGCCACAAAAAGTACTGCGGGGACCACAAAAAATTGCTTAAAAAACCCAATTGGGTTCCTTGCATTGAAGATGCTCTTAGGTGCGTGAAAAGTTAACATGTTCAAGGCATGCATTTAGTAGGATTTATTAATATTATAAAGTGAAAAATAGAAAAACAAAAACAGGTAAAGTAAGAAAAAAAACAACCATTGCCTCATATGATGGACACCCAAGACATAAACAAAAATAACATCAAACATAGAAGTAGGACACGTTTCCAGCAGAAGCAAATCATCTTCAGAACCTGCAGGCCTTGCAAGCCTATCCACCAACTTGTTTTCTTCAGGATATATATGGTGGAAAGACAAGTTCCAATCAAATTCCAGAAACTATTGAATTTGCCGAATAAGAGAGTTATAAGGATGCAACTCATTAACAATTTTCTTTATAAGATCCATAGCTTGGAGTCAGATACATACTAGCATATCTTCTTTAATAATGTTAAAATTTATTAGCAGTGGTGCAATATTGTTTTGATTGTGGCAATATAATTGATAAATTTGTTTAAACTTAAAAATAAAACAAGTTAAAAATAACTACTTTTATATAAGTATTTTTTTTTAAATATATAAAAATAAAACTGAAAATTATTATTTTTAAACATAAACAATTTAGACAAATACACTAAAAAATAAAAAAGTTAATTAATTTATTAAGATAAACATTTATTTTAATAAATAAGTTTAATCAAACTCGTCCAATATAATCTTTAATTTATATATCACATTCATATTAAACAAAACTGAAAACTTAGTGGGGGCAGCTGCCCCCAAGACTTTAGGAGTAGATTCGTCCTTGCCAAGACACATTTCTAGATGAACCGAGGTAGTAATTAGAATTGAGGAAAAAAGAAAACAAATGTTAGAGAATCCTAGAAATTGAAGGGAAATTACCTTACACTTTTTGCCTTTTTCATGTTTTCATGAGTTTTGTAACCAAAGTATGAAATTTACATATTTTGGAATCTAACTTTCAAATTTTCATACATTTTGTCACCACAATTTGTTTTTTCCCTAATTTTAATACCTAATTTTTAAATTTCACGTATTTTTCACCTAGTTTTATTTTAAAAAATGTATAATTATATTATATGGGACAAAATGCAGGGCTGAGCAGTCCTAAAAGTTAGGGGATCAAATATAATTTAGATGATTTTGAATTAAAAATTAATCAATTATTTACTTTATAAGAAAGTCCAAAATCTGTTAAAATAAATTTCAACAATGTTTGGTACAATTTAATATTTAATTTGTTTATTTTTAAAGTTTATACAATGAGGTTTAGTTTTATAAATTCAAAACTAGACTCGTTGTAAACACCAAATATATGGATTAATTAACGTGAGATTGTTTTAAATTGATCTAAGATTTTGATTTTAAGACTCTCGTATATAATTATGTTAAAATTTTGAAGAGAGAGTTTTATCGCTCATAATGATCCTACTCAACTAAAAACAACTACTCATACACTCAAAGTAAAAATTAGATTGGAGCTAACAATAACAAAAAAAAAATAAGATGAGATGAGAGAGATAAAAAAATACAAAAAATACATCTGAATAATAATAATAAAAAACAAGAATAGTTATAGGTATATTTTCCAAATTTAGTTATCAATTTCTCATGTAGTGTAACTTTATCTCATAAACGAAAATTAATTAAAAATAACATTTAATTCCTCAAATTAATTTGAATTCAATCAATATAAAAGAAAGGATAATAAAATTATTTGGTTATAAATGTAAATATTTTTAACCTTTATAATAATAATAAATTTTGTAAAATGAAAATATATTAACAAAGAAAATAAATAACATCAAATATCTATTTTTTAATGAATACTATAAAAGAGAATAACATATTTTTTAAAAACAGAATAAAATAAATAATTAATACTTAAATACTATTATTTCTATAATCAATACCTTTAAATAAAAATAACTAATTTATTATTAAAATATTATATTACATATATTAACATAGGTCTTATATTTGGGGTCCTCCAATAAACATAGGTCCGCCCAAGACAAAATGTACAAAATTTTGAACTTTAAGTGACAAAATATGTGACATTTTGTAAATTGAATGATAAGATGTAAAATAAAAATAAAAATTGATTGATAAAATATGTAATTAGCACCAACAAAGCCTTATAATTAAACCTAAAATTTATAAAACATTTTATATCAAAATAATCTCTTAAAATCTCAATCAAATACAATTCTTAAAAAAATTATAATAATAAAAAAAAAACACTGAAGCTAAGCTATACGGCGAGACGAGACGCCAGTGTGTTTCTTTTCCTCCCTACTCTTTCGAAGACCTCGGCTGGACCACCCTCTATCTATCTCTTCCATGGCCACCGCCGAACCACTCCAGAACGGCTCCGCTGAAAACCCACTCCCGGTGGACAATGCCTCCGCCGCGCAACCGCCCACCGAGATGGAAGCTGACGCCGCCGCCACGGCATCTACTCCTCCGGAGAAGAGGTGGCCGGGATGGCCTGGGGACTGCGTGTTTCGGCTCATCGTGCCGGTGGGAAAGGTGGGAAGCATCATTGGACGCAAGGGAGAGCTGATAAAGAAGATGTGCGAAGAAACTCGATCCCGCATTCGCGTTCTCGACGCTCCACTCGGCACTCCTGATCGAATTGTATGTCTCAATTGCATCCAATCCCTGTTTCTAGGGTTTTCTTCTTATCCCCTCTCGTTTAATTTTTTAAATTTTAAATTTTTATTTACAAATTTGATTGATACCCTAAAAGAACTGAAGTGACTTTTTATTTTATTTTTTATTTTGCTTTCTTTACTGCTTGTTTGCTTCTCTTTTCTTTAATTTCTATGCTAATGAACTATCGAGCGTGTACGCGGAGTTGTATTAGCTTAATCAGTGGTCTCGAATTTGAATTCTGGATATGCAACTGCATTAAATACTTTGGAATGAGAGCTTTATCGCTAATGCGCAAATTGTTCTATAGAGTGCGTGCACGGAGTTGTTTTAGGTCTCAAATTTGAATTCTGGATATGCAACCTATTAAATACTCTGGAATGAGAGCTTTATTGCTAATGTGCAAATTGTGATATGCTAATGTGCTTCCACTTCTCGTGTTTAGGAAGCCGTGTTAATAAAATAGTTTTTTTTTTTTTTTATATTTAGTCTAAGTGTAAATTTATGTCAAGCAAATAGACATCAAAGTTAGGAATTTTAAACTAATTATTATAAAAGTCAATAGTAAATTTTAATTATATGATTATCCACGGTTGGATGAAGGTGAACCGATTTCAATTACATTCATTAAAATATAGCTGTAAATTGGAATTAATTTTTTGTTACTACTTGTAATGGAACAGTTTTTTGTCAGGTCTATTTTTTTTTTCCATTCCGTTTTTCACATTCTGTTTTGTTTAGGCTTTCCTCTCATTAAATGTGTGTTTTAGTTGGTGTTGTATTTTGGGTTTTACGTTTGCTTTCATTGTTCAACTTCAATTTTATCCTAACTTCAAAATTATATGTGGTGTGCATCCTTAATTCCATGTCAAAGTGTTGCTTTTGGTTCTTGTTCATGTGGTGTATAGTCTTCTGTGTATGTGCTTAGAATTTTGTTTACTTTCCTATAGAAAGTGAATGGAAGTTGACTCTATAGATCAGTTGCTTTGTATGTTGCTGTTCAGACGATAAGTGTATGCATGCACGTCAACTCTTTTGAATGTTTTCCTTTAATGATGGCCTCTATTTGTTTGTGTATTTGTTTCTGTGTTATACTGAATGTGATTAGATTATTTTTTTTAATTTCTCATAGGTACTTGTGTCTGGGAAGGAAGATCCAGAGGTAGCTCTTTCCCCGGCAATGGATGCTGTAGTAAGGATATTCAAGCGTGTCTCTGGACTCTCTGAAACTGATGCTGAGAATAAAGAATCTGCCTCTGGTCTTGCATTTTGTTCCATCCGTTTATTGGTGGCATCAACTCAGGCTATCAATTTAATTGGAAAGCAAGGCTCACTAATCAAATCTATTCAGGAGAATACCAGTGCTTCAGTTAGAGTGTTGTCAGGAGGTATGCTTCCTGTCATGTTATGCAATTATGCATGTATGATGATGCCCCGAATTCTTAGTAGTCATGTGATCTTTTGTGTATTCTCTTTTATGGACTAATGTTATGTGAAGATTATAAAATAATTCTCCCTTTTCTCTTTGATATCTTGATTTGTGACCATTAATACATCTTGATTCAATTCTTTTGTTTTTCTTTCACTATTTCTGGCAAGCTTATATATCCTACGTTCTCCATTCTTTATCCTGAGATCTTTGTAAATCTCTTCTAACATTTTAAATTGTGCTTCAGTTACACCTTTCATTGTCTCATTTCTAGCATTCCCAAGAAAGAAATATCTACTAGTTATAAATTTATATTATGTGTGTCATAGAGTAGTGAGATAAGGCTTTGTTGTTGTTGTTGACATGTCGCTGTTATTATATATGTGCCATATAAATGGAAATGCTCTAGTCTTGTTCAAGAATATGATTCTCCTACATTTTTTTTTTGGTCAGCAAAAATAATATATATATATATATATATATATATATATTTAAAGAGAAGAAAGAAACAGTACAAATAGAAATATAGACAAAAAGGATCCGAGCAAACAGGACCTATGGCAACCTAATTCATGAGAAAAGGCATGAATTAAACTGCCAGAAGTCTGGCTAGATCGAAAGAAAACCCCCAAAACAGGAGAAGACTTATACATTAAGTCCTCCCCTGATTACAAAAAATGTCACCCAGATTACAAGACCAAACATGAAAAGGAATATTGAATCCTTTTTCTAAAATTTTAATCCACATCCAACAGGTAAATATGGCTTCTTCCATAAGCTTACAGCTATTGAAGCTGTCATTATGGAAGATGATACTATTTCTATAACGCCATATCGTCCAGGTCAAAGCTATCCACCATGTTTGCCACCTCTGTGAACAGATCCCAATGTAATAATAATAGGAATGTTGACTAAAGTGTTCTCTAGGAGTTACCGAACAGACACTGAGAATAGATACCCAAGACAGTGAAATTTCCATATAATGTTGTTGTCGTATAGTTAAGCATCAACCTTGTAGTTTTATACAGTAATTTCTTTGTATCTATCAACATGGGTGTTGATGAGTATTGTGAATAGAAATAGTTAATAGTTATATTGATTATGCCAGTATGCTCACATAAGTTCCGGTTGCCCTGTCCTGTTTACTTTTAAATGCAATTTTACTGTTCCCAGATTAAAATAAGACCTCTTCCAGACTAGTCATTTATTAAATTCCATATTTCTTGTTAAATCTGGATGCAATGATACTAATGATCTGAATGCATCTTTTCTCTACTTTCATCATAGCATGGCGTTAGCCTGCGATGATTTAATCTATAATATATTATTTTAATGGCAAATCAATTTCATGAAGATGAGGTGCAATTTTATGCTACTGTGGATGAGAGGATTGTGGAAATTCAGGGAGAAGCCTTGAAGGTCCTTAAAGCTCTGGAAGCAGTAGTTGGCCATCTGAGGAAATTTTTGGTTGATCATAGCGTTCTTCCCCTATTTGAGAAAAGTGTAAGCTCGTAATTTTCCTGATCTTGAATTTGAAAATAACATATGTTTAGGGGGTCTCTCTTCCACTCAACTTTCTACAGTATAGCGTTTTATTCTTTCTTTGATGTTCTTTCCTCCTTCAAAACACAAGGAATAACAGTTTGACACCTTAGTTGCCTTTTACATATTTGGAACACAGAATATAATATATCACAATAACCGTCGAATCATAACCTATAACTGCCTAATTTGAAGTTAATATAAAAATAACTACCCAATAATAATATCCTAGATTCCTAATACAGAATTATAACTTCCAAAATCAGATTTTGGTCAATTGTTATATGATGTTTTGGCTTAAAATGTATATTTTCTGTGTTGAACTGCTACTGTATTCTGTTAATGTGATGGATGTCGTCTAAGAAATGAGAAATATATTATTTATTATTTTTGCTATATATTTACACTATTGTATGTGATTTCTTTGTGTCAAAGTACAATGCCCCTACCTCACAAGACCGTCAAGCAGAGACCTGGGCTGACAAGTCATTGTTGCATACTACTTCACGTACTAGCATATTTGCCGATATTCCTCTTTCAACCAAAAGGGATTCTGTCTTAGCTGACCGTGAAAGTCAATTGGACTTGTTTCTCCCTTCCTCCACTATGTCTCTCTATGGGCAGGATTCTTCACTTTCTGGCATCCCTTCTTCAGCGCTTGGCCGTGTTGGTGCTCCTTTTGTTACTACGGTTAGTTATGTTAACCCTTCACATGTTTTCTGTTCATTGCCTTTCATGAAATTTACTGGGGAATGGGACTGATAACTGATTGCCTCTATTTTGTCAAGTTATACTGCTTGTTGCAGAATAATGTGCGTGTGTGTGATTGCCTGTTTTTTGCAAAAGAATATGTATGTGTGCCTCTGTTTTGTATATATATATATATATATATAGAGAGAGAGAGAGAGAGAGAGAGAGAGAGGAGGGATCCACTTACTCCAAGATTTACTCTGGGAGTAAGTGGATCCGCCCCCCCCCCCCCCCCCCCCCCCCCCCCCCCCCCCCCCCAAACAACATATATATAGATAGCTTAGTGTGTGATTTCGGCCATTTTGTCAAGTTATACTTGTAATTGGGAGATTTCTCAAATTTGTCCAGTAAAGTTGTAATGTGTTGAGATAATGAGCATTTGTTGGAAGATTCCTGTGGGGCTTAGGAAAGAGGTGCCAAACCACATTAAATTTGTGTCTTTTGCTATATATATTTTGTGTTGCCAAAAAAAAAATGTGTTTGCTCATGCTTCAGTCTATATATTTTGTTTATGTATGTCTTCTGTTGAATTGTTGATAGTCATGGTACCCTTCATTCTTCCAATAATTTCTGCTTATTAGGTAATACAAACAATGCAAATACCACTATCCTATGCGGAAGACATCATTGGTATTCAAGGGACTAATATTGAATACATCCGTCGCACTAGTGGAGCCATATTGACTGTGCAGGAGAGCCGGGTTCCTGATGAAATCGTTGTAGAAATAAAAGGCACCTCATCTGAGGTTCAAACAGCACAACAATTGATTCAGGTAGGAGACTTAGAAGGGCCTTTTCTTCTAGAAAAAGGAAGTTATATTTTTCTGTTTCTGTTACATAAGCATATGTGCATGGTCGGATGGGGTGGTAGTTAGTATTTATGCATGGGGAGGTCTTTTCCTTACATATTTATATCCTAGTCGCTCATTCTGTAGCCATTAATGTTTCACTTGGTAGAATGCTTTAGGAACACTCACTATTACTTGATTTCCTTATCTTCATATTCTTTGCGGAAGTCTTTTATTACTTGAGTGTTACTTGATAGTGCAATAAGCCTATGCGCATGGTCGGATGGGGTGGTAGTTAGTATTTATGCATGGGGAGGTCTTTTCCTTACATATTTATATCCTAGCGCATTCTATAGCCATTAATGTTTCACTTGGTAGAATGCTTTAGGAACACACACTCACTATTACTTGATTTCCTCATCTTCGTATTCTTTGCTGAAGTCTTTTATTACTTGAGTGTTACTTGATGGTGCAATAAGATTGAAAGACAATAGTTCAATTTTGTTTGTAAGGAAATGAAAGATGATTTCAAGTGCCCTTTAGTTCTTTGTATATATGTAACGTAAGAGTAGAAGCTAGATGAAAGCATGATGGTATTGATCATAACTATCTCTATATAAACTTTGTAACATTTTAAGTGGACATCTTACAATGTGACTATTTTGTTGGAAGTTAATAGTTGGGTGTTTTCCCTTACTTCCAACCTGAATAGGCCAATCGTTTAGGAGTTATTGTTGGCTTCGTCTGATGGATAGGATTAACTTTTCAAAGATAGTAATATCCATTCCTGAAGGGAATATGCTCATGCACAGGACAAAATTAAGCATAAATGTTAAATTTTCACCTTATTTTTGCTCGACTGACACTTGATTAGAGTACTCTACCTTCAGGGTACAATTCCTATTGGAACAGTTGATTAATTTAGCTTTTGCTCACATAAATTCTTTCCTCTGCATTGCAGGATGTTATAAGCAGTCACAAAGAACCTGTCACTAGCAGTTATGGCAGGCTAGATGCAGGTCCAAGGTCTTCATATTCTCATTTAGGCAGTACATCACGCCTCCCTCCATCTTCGTTGTCCTCACAACCATACACAGGTTATGGAGCTTCTGGTTTAGGAGACTACAGTACTTTCAGGCTTTAAATTGGTTTTCCCTATATTCAAGGGTACTCCATTTAGACTAGTTTCTTTCTAATTGGGTCTGATTGGAGAGATTAACGCTTGAGTATACCATGAGGCCTCAGAGAAGCTTGTTTTCATGTATTTGATATCATCTTGTATTGTGGGTAATTTTAGAGGTGGCCAGTAGCTGAGAATTTTTATAGAAAATGTAATGAAATATTAGTTAGTCATATTGATGATGTTTGTTTTTCAAGTGCGCATATTAAGCAGGTTGCAATACCAAATATCTCGATACTGTATTAATGGTTTGATACTTTAAAAGGTTAAAATTTCATTAATTGATTTTGTTAATTATTTTTAAATCCATGTTTTTAATATATTTTTGTTTTCAACTTAGTCTTTGTGGGGGGACATTATCTATTCCTAACTTCTTCATTTTCTTAAACCCATTTTTTTCAACCATTTTGTTTCACACGTTTTCACATTCTCCCTCCCTCAATGCATTTTTCTCTATCTTCCTCTTAGTTGTTGGCTTCGGATAAAAAACCTCTTGGTAGTTTTATGCATTGATCAATGGTTTCACAACTCTGGGGATTTGTGTACCATATAAATAGATTTGAGAATAGTGTGAAATCACATGTCTTATGCTATTTGTTAGTGTGCATAAAAAAATATTATTTGTTAGTGATCAAGTGAGTTTATAGGTTTGTGTAGTGGTCGCAAAAAGGATCGTTTTACCCGCTCTAACCTACTACAAACAGGTTAGGGCTGATTGACCTACATAGAAGAAATGGGTCAAAAAAATTTCATCTTGTCTGGTTTATGTTTGGATTGATAGATTGACCTGTCAAAATGAACAAAATAAAAAATAAAAATGGGTTGTAGGTTGACCAGTAAACTTACTATTTTTTTAATAAATATTTTAATTTGTAAATATTAAGCGATTAATGTTTATTGAAAAAAAGTACTATTACTTTAATTTTTGAATATTAAGTTATTCAGAAAAAATAACAATTTCTAAAATGTTGTATATTAATTAAAAAAACACATAATATAAAAATAAACATGCTAAATTATATAATTTATGTTTTCCTAATTTTTTAAATCCACAATTTTTGTCATCTTAATTTTTATTTATAACATTTGATTCCCTAATTTTATAAATTAGAGATTTTGGTTTATTTGTTAGATTATTAACTAATAATTATGATTAGTAAAATTACTAAGTTAATTACAATTTTTTACTATTGGACTATATTATATATATATATATATATATATATAAATTCATAATTCTTAATTCATCTTGGATATTAAATAAATTATGTTGGAAGAATATACCTATCTTATGTGCTTGAGTGCATTCATAGTTTTCAACAAAAATTTGTTACTGTTTTTAATGACATCATTTCTTATCATGATAAAAAAATCCTAAAATCATAAAATGTAAAAATCTTATTTGTTGAAGGCTCAGTATTTTGTTTTTTAGTCAATCATTCACATGTGAGAGAATATTTTATTTAGCTAAAAAATTATGTTTGATTAGTAGTTGAGTAACGGGAAGTAATCTCAGGAAAAAAAAAATATAATTCATAATTCATTAACGTGAAAACATAAAACGTATCTAGCAAGTGGGTTGAACTGTTGTGAGTTGAAGGCTTGGGGTTCACTTTGTGTTTCTCTAACAAGTAACAACTGAACCAACATAAACACACGCCTTCGCGGTTAATCGAAGTTCAAAACTTTCAAATGACGGAGCAACCTCCTTCTCCCAAACCTCGACCGCGAGCGTGGCTCCTACGGCCTCACGGAGTCCGTCCTCGCCACCTCCCTCATCGACGCCCTCGGCATCTCCCGCGACTCCTCCGACGTAAAGGAGCTGAATGAGTTGCTTGACCGGTTGGCTTCAGCTGAAAACAGGTGCATTGTTTTTTCTTCTTAGGTTGTTTTCAGCTTATTTCAGTAAGCTCTTCCATGTAGCTAAGAGAGCAACTTGCAAAATTATATGATAATACTTTAACTCTGTCCTCTTTGATTATAAAAACAACTTGTACGTAAGTTCTTACATGTACTTATTTAGTGAGTGCTTGATCAAGGCTTTGGTTGGAAATTTTTTTCCATATGCACATATAAATGAAGAAAATAAGAAGGTAAAATGAATTGAGATTCTTCTATAAGTTAAAATCAACTTATGCACTTCAACTTTTTTGAAGAAGTTAAACGAAAGAGTTTCTATAAAAGTTAAATGCATAAGTTAATTTTAGCTTACAGGATAAGCTCATTTTATTTTATTTTCTCATGTGCTTTTCCTATAAGTACTTATTTTCTTCAAGCAAGGGCTTTACAGTCTTATGCTTGGGCCACTCCTGGCTACCTGGCCTGTCATTCAAAAATGAAAATAACAAATAATAAAAATGAAAGATAAAAAACCTGCTCTTGGTTACTGTGCTCTTGGTCTATTTTTGACATTAGAATTTGAATTATGAAATCAATGTCGTTTGTTGATTCCAAGGGAGTATATATATATATATATATACACACACACCAGATTCTGTTATCTACCGAAATGTGTAGGTTCTTAACAGCATGCAGATGGGATTGAATAATATTGTTTACACTTTTATGGTACGTCAGTGTTTGTTGGTCAGTGTATTAGTAGCTTCCCTGTTTTGTAAACCTTTTATTATTGATAGTTTATAAAATTTGAAAATACTTTGCCGTATATTGAACCAAAAGACCTTATCTCCCCACATTCTTGTCTAATATGTTGCTATTATGTTTTAAGTTTTATACATTCAATTGGTGATGTAAGAATATTCTAATGGTGCTTAACATTTGGCTTCACCGTTCTCGATGATCTTTTTTATTTTATTTAATGTGATTCTTAATGGTGCGATCATTGTTACATGGCTGAGAAAATTTTGGTTCTTTCTACCCTTATCCAAAAGACAAATGCACCGGAAATGAAGTGGATAATCATGATAATCCTGAAAGGTGTTTTTCTTTTACACCAGTAAATTGTTTTAATATCTTAACTCTTGAGACTTAAATGAGCTTTGAGCCTATGATTCAATTTTGTTGCAGATCTAAAGCTGGGAATTAGTGAAAAAAGCATTTTTCATGAATTCCACCCTGATGCTGAAGACTTGTTTAATGTTACCTGTGACTCAAAATTAGTATGTGAAAAGCTAAGGGATCAGAATCAACGTCATAAGCGGCAGGTTAGTTGTGATTTAGTAAAATAGTTTTGGAACTCTATATGGCCTTCAACGATGGCAATCACTATCTTCTTTATTCTTGCAACTTGGGCTCTAAATGAGCCTAGCAAGAGCTGAACATTAGCATTCAGGGTATGGTGTTATTATTGAGGGCAATGTCACCTCATGTGAACTTTAATTTAATGGTTAATTAGCAGATAAGTCTGTCCAAGGCCCACAGGTAACATGCATATGACTTATATATGCCGCACTAGCTTGAGGGGGAGGGTAGATATTATGTGAATTAGTTGGTATTAGTTGTTATATTTTGTACTTAGAATAGTAAATAGTATATTGTATAAAGTATGTCAGTCCCTAAATTAAGGGATTTGGTTTTGTAATGTTTTTGATATAAATCCATGAGGCTGAGGGGATTTATCAAGCCATTCCTAATTATCAAAGGTCTGACGTATTGCAATGGAAAATAAAGATTGAAATATAAATGAAAATTCCTATTTGCATATTGCTTGTTAATATGCTTTGTATAATCAATCTGAAATCTTTTATTCAGTCACTTATGCCCCGACCAAATCATTGGTCAATCTTATTCCTTTCCATGTCGTGATAAGAACCTTGTGAGAACCACACCACAAAAGCTAGCTATTGTAGTTGGAGAGTCCAAGGTCTTATTAACCCACCACTAGAATCCCATACTTCCAATGTGGGACTCCAAGTGTCATACCTTGCAATTGGATCCTAACATAACATGACATGGAGATGGAGGACATATTGCAAAGTTAACTCCTCTTTACACAAGGCCTTATTGTGTTTAACTTTATCATCTTGATCAAAGTTAACTCCTCTATACACATCAAGTATCATAGGTTTTCTCCTCCTTGCCAAATTAATAGGTGAAATTCTGTCATGAAATATCTTTTATCCTCCAACCTAAAAAAAAAAAAAAACTTGTTTAACTGAAATCAGCCTTTAGAGATCCTTATTTTCAGCTTGGAGCATATGACAAATCTTTGAACTTCCTATGCTGTGAATTTGTTCAGATATTTATTGGGATCTTCTTAGTGATTTTATCTTTCTCTTTAACAAGTTATTTGTTCCCTTATTTGATTAGTGTTAGTGGCCTAAACCTGATTCCTAGTATAAATAGGGGTTTGTGATTTCACTGTTGTATCACATCGTTATATACCATATCAATCTAAGAAGAATATCATTGAAAGCTTTCTTTGTTTTTCTCTTTCCCTACCTAAACCCTATAATTTCAACATCAGTGACCACTGACCACCTGTTCCAACCTAAACTGTGGTCAAGGATTATGCATGCTTCTGTAAGGTGATTTTCAACGCAGAACTTGAGGACCTCAACAACCATATTTAAAACTATTTAATAGTTAATGCGATAATACATGATTTCATGCATAGTGAATTCAAAAAATGGGACTGAGATACATTTCTTCTCAAGGCAAGTGCATATGTGTGTTCTATATTTAAATGTATTTTATATTATTTTTCACTTAATATAATAGAGTTTTACTGTGTGATGTTGTGTCACATGTTATTCCTCTGTCAAGAAGAACCTAGCTCTTAGACCATCTTAGAATGTGAGGTTGGACATAACTCAACTCCAAAAGCTAGCTCTTGGGATGAGGGTTGTCCCCCACTTATATATTTTATCTTTGCCTTGTCTTTAGCTGATGTTGGACTTGGATTTTTCTCAATACACCCCTTCACGCCAAGTGCACTTTTGGGCTTGGTGGGTGGTCCGTTAATGGACCTAGAATAAGCTCTAATACCATCTTAGAATGTGAGTTTGGGTATAGCTCAACCTCAAAAGTTAGCTCGATTCATATTACACAATAAAACACTGTTGTTATACTTAAGATTGTGGCCCTTTCACCACGGGATTCTTGTTTTCACCCCATCTTGCCTGAGTGTGTTACTTCTGAGCTTTGAAAGCATAAGAATGCTTGGTGAATTGTTTTATATATTTATACAACAATTTATAAGTTGATGAAGCAGCATAATGTAACACAATATGGGTTGGTCTTTGTTTTTCCTTTGGTTTTCCATTTACCTTGGTATTTCTGAAAATGTCATAATGTTATGCTATTTATTGCTTGTAGATTTTTTTCCTAAAGATGGATATTCTGTTATTTACTTTTTTCATCATTGCAGGAATTTTATTGATCATTCTGAATATGCACATGCGATGCCCAAAATCATAATACAAAATGTTCTTGTTGATAGGCGAACATTTATGTTGTTTCTTATATTACAATTTTTTTATATCAAATAATTTCTGTCCCATTTGTTTATTCCTCTTGATGGGAAGGGTGCATGCAACTATAACTTGGAGGGGCTGTTTGATATAATGTATATATAACAATTGTAGTGTATGTATGTTTCTGAAATAGCTTATGTATTTTTCATTTGGGTCCTTGTCATCTTTCTTAGGTGCATCCTTGATGGTGAAATGTTGGTGTGGGATACATCCTTGAAACATTTTGCTGAGTTTGGCTCAAATCAGGAAATAGGCACGTACTTTAATAAGGCTTGATCACAGTAAATCTATAATTTTCTGTGACCCTACCATTTCTGTTATTGGCAGCCAAGGCAGCAAGAGATGGACCTGATAGTGATAGACTGGTTGTCCATTTTGATTCTTTTCTTTCTTTTTTTTACGAGAAACTATCAAGTTCAATTTTAACCTTTTAGGTCCTTTCTTGATGCAGTTTATGCTGTATCCTTGTATCTGAACATTTCAACTATTAATTCCAGCTATCAGGAAATTTAATATGGTTTTGGTTTCAATGGAAGAATGAATATCTCTAATTCTGTAAATGATGAAGATTTTCTAATGCAAGTAAAATTTATGTATGATATGCCTTGACTTGAAAGTGGCTAGATGTTGCATTTGATATCCTTTATTTTGGAGATACTAGTGTGATTCACCAAACTTTGAAGGAATGGCATGAGATTTTGTGTAAAATTGTAAGGCCGGTGAAGGGTCGTTTGGAAATTTTGGTACCTAATGCTGGTATCAACAGTCATATTTCTTCTGGTAAGATTTTCTCATGAGCAATTTGTCTTGTCTTATGTACTTTAAGGAATTTCCCAACAGTTCTTTCACTTCAATCCAACTGTCATGATTTCAGATTGTGATGTGGCTTGAGTTGATTTTTTTGGACCATATAAATGAAATTTATATTGAGACATGTTTAGACAATTGTGACATTATTTTCTCATTGTAACTTGAGGAAAGACAAAGAGAGAGATAGAGAATGTGTGAGGTTTGGGGACACTAATATAGGTGATTAAACCTAGTAGTAAATCTTGTGCAGTTGCATTCACTATTGAGCTATGGCAAATGAAATGAAGCTTGTAGTTGCACAACACCGTACTTCTCATGTAGCAACAATCAAACTGTGTGTTTGGATGTGAGGAAAGAAAGGGAGGGAATGGAATGGAATAGAGAGGAAATATTTGAATTGTTGTTTGGTAGCTAAGAAATAAAGGTGTGTGGCCCACATTGAAATTTTAAAATTTCCACACAACCAAGCACATGCACACTACACTTCCACACAATTCTCTTCCTTCTCTTTTCCATGGTAACCAAACCAGGGGTAAGTGCATTTTGGTGGAGCAGAATGCCCACATCATCAAGGACATGTCTATACCCTAAAACTTGTTATAGAGTAGGATTTTGCTTATGGGTTCTCAGCTCTCAGCTGTTTCAGGGGAGTTTCCATTTTTTATAGTTGAGAGCCATGTTGCATTCTTATCTTCTGCTTGCTTCTTCATCCTTCTTTTTTAGAATATCTTTTTCTCCATCTAGTATTACTTTCTAGAGGGCGAGCCCTGGCACAACGGTAAAGTTGTGTCTTGGTGACTTGTTGATCATGGGTTCGAATCCGGAAACAGTCTCTTTGCATATGCAAGGATAAGGCTGCGTACAATATTCTCCCCCTTACCTGTGCATAGCGTAGAGCCTCCGGACAATGAGGTAAGTATTTTTTTTTTTAGTTTTTAGTTTTTTTAGTATTACTTTCTTGTTAGATATACAATGCTTTAAAGTACTGTATATTGGGTGGTAAAGTGTCACTGTCAACAAGAGGTCAAGAGCATAAGGTATGTCGTACAAAGATGACAGTATTCTGGTAAATGAGTGGATGCATGAGAAAATATACTACTTGGAATGACAGTATTAGAGAGAAAGCAGGAGTAACATATATTAAGGTAAATATGACAGAATCTGTTAGGAAACCACCTATTACTGAAGTTTACCCAATAAAAGAAAGAGTGAGTGTAAAGGAAGATAACTGGTAATATCCATGTAAAAATCTATTCGGAAAGTCAAAATTTGTGGGAATCTTACATAGGGATATAAAGGAAACAATTTTGTATGTGTTTAAGTGTCATGATGGGGATGACATGAACTAATCAAGTTTGGTGAATGGTAATGATTACACTTTCTTGGGCCATCTCCTCTGTCTTGCTATTTGTTGCAATGTCATGTCATTTCAAATCATCAATATGTTTTTGTTATTATGGATGTGCAGTTTTTAATCTTGTGTATGCATCAACATTTCTACTGACAATATGCATATCTTTGATACTATTTCTTTTTATATATCCTCATTTGTTAATTTTCACATAATTTTCTATTTATTGGTTCAATGAGTTAGCATATGCTCATATAATATTTGTGATTTTTGTGCTGTTATACAGGTGAACCTTGGTCATTTATTGCTCATAAAGTGGCATCGAGTTGAGAGGTTTTTCAAAGAAACCACTGAAAACAGGTTAGTAAAACCCTTGGATTATTTTGGTTAATTTTCCCAACCAAGCTATATGTGGATATTTAAAGCAGCAATCTGTAATATTTTTAACTGACTTGTACAAAAACGGATCTAGGAGGGTTTGGAAAGTCTCAAACACTTAATAGCTATTTTTACATGTCAAGCTAAATGGCACAAGCTTTCAGTATAAGAAAGGAGCATGCCAGGAACCAACTATACCAAAAACTTTAGATGTTAGGTATTTTATATTAAATATCTAAATGCCCCTTCATTCTCACCAAACCAAACTCCATTGCTCTGAGTTTTCTCAATTCTTATTTTGAAGATTATTATGGAAGATCATATGTTATATATGTAGAAGGAACTCTTGTTACTATGAGAAATAAGAAGTATAAATCTGGACAGTTAGATCATATTTGAATGTTCAAGATTAAATGATAAATGCACATAATTTTTTTAAGTGGTCGTATGTTTACTAAGTTTTACTCTGAACATGTATGGTTCTACGATCCAAATTTATAGTTCTCATTTCTCATAACCAAGAGTTCTTACTTAATATGCCTCTTATATATATGTAGTTGTAATTAAAGATATTAACATCATTCATGAGCCTCCGCCTTAGATACTTGTGTTTAAGAGACCAGTGCTGTCTCTAGTCTCAACTTTTGGTTCCTTCTTCTCCCTTCTCATCTTTTATTTCTATTACAATAATCCTAACTAATTCCCTCTGTTAGTTGCACAGTTATTAGGGAGTTGCACAATTTCACTCTTTCAAAGGCTATGATCCTCTACTTTTCTTTTGTTCCTCCTTACATTTACCCTCTTATTATGTCTTAGTGTTTCATGTTATGCGTTTCTTTTCTTCCTTTTTGTAGAGATGAGGGAATTGTTTTAAAAGACCACAGCTCCAAATGGGAACCTAGTGGTCGTAGTGGAAAGTGGCTAAAATTGAAGCCTGAATACATTCAAGCTGGCTCTGATCTGGATGTACTTATCAGAGGTATCTGATTTGTGTTCTTAAATTTATACATCCTATTTCTGCTGGACCTGACTTAAAAATATGGAAAAAGGATTTGACATTCCGTTCCACTCCTGGTCTAGCAAAATCAGGGCTGGGCTTTGTGTTCGGGGGGGATTGGTTTATAGATACAAATCTATGGCTGCCTAATTATTGCTTTAAAGCTTGTATTAGGACACCATAGATCCGCACATAATGTCACTAAGATGTAAATACAACAGTACCACTTGTACTGATTTATAATATATTCATATTTTTGCTGATAAAAAAAAAATTATACATCCTATAGCAGTTTGTTTAACATGGTTATTTTGACTTTGTTGCTTTCTACTATTTGTAGGTGCCTACTATGGCTCTGGACAACGTGGAGGAGAGGTTTGGTTATTTCCCCACTGCATTTGACCATTTAACAAATTATTCCTTTGCTCTTCAAATGAACTTGCAGCGGCGTGGTTTTCTTTTCAGGTTGCTCAATTCTTGGTTGGCCTTGCAGAGCGTCCATCCCCAAATACGCACCCTAAGCGGTATAAATGTGTCAGGGATTTCTTATAATTTTGGTTCCTATGAATATGTCAAATTTTGGTTTTGATCCCTTGTCATTTAAAAGTCACCAATTTTAGTCCTTCTTGTTGGCATGATTAAATGATGTGGCAATCTAATTGCCACGTCTTATATACTCTATACGGCATTAAATCATTGACCGCCTCTCCATCATGTCCCACATCACCACCCCTCATATTATAGCCTTCGAATAGTTTCAACTTTTATGTCAATTTGTGCACTAAATGAAAATCCTTTCAATATTGCAAACATGTGGTAAGTAATATACTTAGGTTACGCTAAATTAGTTTGGTTTGGTTACCCACATCTGGAATATAAGTGAACTGTGCATTGAATTTGATAAACCTTTGCAAATTTTCTGTTTGTTTCATTTTGTTCCTGTTCTGTTAGCAAACCTTGGTATCCCTTTTGTTGGGATAAAGTAAAGTTGAGATACTTAAACTAGCTTGTTTTCACTTATATGCATAGCTATCTATTCATAGCTCCATTAATCAGGTTCTTCTTTATATTGCAGTTTTATCTCCTTTTGCAGAGTTGGTACTGGACTCTCTGATGATGAGCTTGGTGCTGGACCAAACTAAAACCTTACTTCAGGTAAGTTATATTTTCTGGTCAATTGTTTTGATGAGGTAATATTGCGTATTGTTTTTCCTTGTGTGTTTAAATTGCTTGCATTTTCTGGTGATAAACAAAATTAATGCCATACTATAATTTATCAAATATCTTCAACTTCTCTGCCTCTTTTTCTCTCAGAAAGTATGAATATCCAAAGAAGACTCCACCAAGTTTTTATCAAGTAACTAATCATTCAAAAGAAACACCTGATGCGTGGGTTGATAGCCCTGAGAAGTAAGTATTTTCACCTTAATTATGAACTCGACAAGTATATGTCACTGGTATTTTCAATGTTGATCAATATTTACCCTTCTCTTCATGCAGATCAATTATTCTGTCTATAACCAGTGATATCCGAACTATAGAATCTGAGGTATGTCCTTGCAAATGTAGTGTGTCTATCTTTAAGTTGAAGCAGGGACGGATCCACGAATGCATCAAAGGTGGGGCCCTTTTTTTTTTTTACACAATTATTTGAATATATAACTTCTAATAAATAATTATTTAGTAATTTAAAAGTTCCACAAAAAATTTTATTATTAATTTTATGTGTAAAACTAGATATAAAATCTACTAGAGAAAAATTAAGCAAACATTAACTCAATACTCTATTTTTCTTATCCATTTTTTTCTATCAATATTTTCTTCTTCTTCTCTTCTCAAGTATATAAATGGGATCCTCCACTAGGGGAGAAAAGAAAAACATGTCCATTGTTCCTTCTCATTTAATTCAAACTGATGTTTCCAGCGTTAAGGGGTGCTCCTTAATATTTTCAAATATGATGTTCTGTATCCTGGAGAATCTTGCTAGCTACCAATCACCTGTCCACTAACTAACTGCTATTTTTTATAGATATTTTTGTTTTAAAATTCCTCCTTTATACTTATTTCCTCACGTTAAAGGTGGTGTATTAATTTGCGTGAAGGTTTTCTAGTCCTTTGTATTATCCTGTATGGCATTGTGCAACTACCTTATTTTATTCTACATAAATACATGACCTGCACCCACATTGGTTACATTTTCCAAATTCCCTCTTTTGCTCCTATTTTTTTTTTTTCCGAGTTGCATGTGCTTCTGGTTGTTCATATTTTTCTTTTCCACTTCACATTGACTGAAATGGTTGTGTCAATAGAAAGAAATTGCATATGCCCAAAATGTGATGACAATCCCTTCAGGCTCCATTATACTTGTGTTCCGGGGCCTTTAGTTGCCATAAAATAGACCCAACACAATTCTTTCCATTACAATTATAGTTATAGTTTCCTTGACTTGCACAGATTTTGTTAATGTGTCTCAATCTCATTCTCCCGAGTCCTTGCACAAAATAATTGCTGAGAATGGGGGAACTTTTTCAATGAATTTGAATAACTCAGTCACGCATTGTGTTGCAGCAGACAGCAAGGGTTCTCTCTCTCTCTCTGTTTATGTATTTGTGCAAATGCTGTGCATGAAAAGGACAATTTTATCTTTTGAAGATCTAATAAAAGATAGTTGTCTGTACTGTAGGGTTTAAATTTGAAGCAGCAAAGCGTCATGGTGATATCATTCATTATTCTTGGGTATTAGATTGCTATGAACAAAAGAAGCTTGTCTGCTTACAGCCTAAGTGAATTATATGATTGAATATAAACTTATTTGAATCCTATAAAAGCTTTTCTGATTGTATATTTCTTTCAATGTTTCCTTTGAAAGGTACTTCCTTTTTCTATCTGAACTGACAAAGAAGAAGTTACAAGGAGAAGTTGATGAGTTCTCAGACGCTTACTACTTGGACCTTGATCTTGGAGACATCAAGCAGGTAATAGCATTTGCTACTAGCTAGTTTCTATCTTGTCAAATTTTGGACTCCATCTATCTTAAGTAAATATTTACATATTGAAATGTGAAGGAAACGAAGCACCATGTTAATGTGAAAATTGGGGTGTGGTTTTCAGTTAAGTCAAGTGTTAGTTAATGCATTTTTCCCTTAGGGGGTGTTTGGTACAAGGAAAATTTTTAGATTCCTGGGATTCTGAAGTTGGGAATGCTTGTTTTCCATATTTGGTGTATTTTTTAAAACGTAACATTCACTTGAAACTATTTTTTGGGATTTTTTTATAACTAAGTTTCTCACAAAATTGTTTCCATGGGAGGTGAGAATCTATCTGATAGAGATGGAACTCTGTTTCTATTATTGAATGTATTTCTGATTACAACACTAGGAAATGAGCCTAGTCTCCCAATCCAATTACCCGAATAATATCCCCCTAACTAACTTGGTATCTGCTATTTATAGCTGACTCAGCTAACTGACTTTCACTTGTGACTGCTGACTACCGGTGGCTACAGCTAACAAGCCTTCTACTGTAACTGATAATTATCAGTTACAGGTACCAACTACTAATTCTGGCTTCTTCCTATACTTGCCATGTGTTTTTGCTACATATACCTCC
>PYAF01002582.1:324668-357926 GCA_007407185.1 Glycine tomentella
TTTGGTGCAGAACTCCCACCATTGGAACCAGTTAAGAGCTCTCCCTTCCATGGCAACCATGGCCGCTTGAATCCGTTCTCCCTCTTCCACTCCTTTTACATCAAAATATCGCTCCACTTTGTTAATCCATCCAAACGCATCGTCGCCGTTAAAAATCGGAATCTCTAATCTTCTCCACCTCTCCTCCCGTTCACGTATTCCAGAATTCCGACTGCTACTGCCTCTGTCACGTTCGACGTGTTCGCCATTGTAGCCGTTTCCATAACCAGAGCGTTCGTCACCGTCGCGATGGTTATCGCTTCCCGATTCCACTCGCAGTGAGAGACTTCGCACCGTCGACAACAATTCGCCAATCGTCTCCTTCAATTCGACTTTCTCTTTTCGATCTTCCTCCATCGCTCTCCTTAACGATCCAACGTCTTCTCTCGTCTGCATCAGACCTTCGAAACCTCTCTCCAACAATTCTAATCGAGCCTCCATGCCTCCGCGCGTTCCAACCATGAACAATCGTAACTCCACTAATCACTCAAAACGCACTTTTCTGGTTTTCGCAAAGCACCAATTCGAAGGAATTTGGTTCGAATTTGGTGAACGACACTATCAGAGTCGCACCCACACCCCCTTCGGAAGGTTCTGGATCGAATGCTTTCTGATACCAATGATAGAGATGGAACTCTGTTTCTATTATTGAATGTATTTCTGATTACAACACTAGGAAATGAGCCTAGTCTCCCAATCCAATTACCCGAATAATATCCCCCTAACTAATTTGGTATCTGCTATTTATAGCTGACTCAGCTAACTGACTTTCACTTGTGACTGCTGACTACCGGTGGCTACAGCTAACAAGCCTTCTACTGTAACTGATAATTATCAGTTACAGGTACCAACTACTAATTCTGGCTTCTTCCTATACTTGCCATGTGTTTTTGCTACATATACCTCCCTAATTTGTGGCCTAACACTATCTTTCTCGAGTTAAAAAAAAGTTTTACTGTAGTAAATAGTTAAAGTTTATGATAAAAATACCGTGTTACTCTTTACTTTTTAATTCTTAGAAAACTTGTATAAATATTTTCAGGAATATTTATCACCAACTAAACATATTTTAGTCATTCCTAACAATCATGATTCTCAAAATTATTCCCAGGCATGAAAAAACTTCCCTTGTACCACATGCCACCTTAGATTGTTGCACTTTTTTTTTATAGAAGCCAAGTAGGGCTGGCCCAACACATTGGTAGGCCTAAAGCGAGCTTCGAAATGAAGCTTTTTTGTTGACAAAAAAAAAAGGGGACTTTTTCTAAACTAATAAAATATTTAATGAAATTTATTCATATTTTATTTAAAATTAATTTTTTGAACTTTTTGGGACATAAAATCATTTATTAAATTATTATAATCAATTTCATGTAAAATTTCTTTTTCAATTAATAATAAAGTCAATCTATTTAATCTTTATTGAGACATTGTTGATCTTAGGCTAAGAGAGGGAAGAGTTTTTCTTTTGAGAGAAAGAGAGGGAAAGAGATGAAGAGTTAAAATTTAGAAGAGTGTTATTGTTTTTTTATTCAAATTAAAAGGATTAAATGAGTTAATGAGAGATTTTTTTTATTTCCAAACGAGTAGCCGGCGGACTTTTCATTTCCAGTGTTGCAACGTTTAATAACAATTAATGTGTAGGTGAGAGAGAGTAAAACAAAGGGAAAAAACTATTTGAGGCCTTCCGCGCAAGCAGGATCGACCACAGGACCTTACTCATAGTAGCGTGGAGTGTTACCGATCAGTTGCGGTCCTTAATAGTGCATATGCTTAATATCTTGGGCCACCTTACTCTTGGGCCGGCCCTGGAGCCAAGTGGTAACTTCTTTTCCGTTTGTGTGCTGTGGACCTTACCGTATGATGGGTTGTTTACATTGTAACTAGTAACTACTTGATTGATGGTATATGTGTTTTTCTTTTTCCTTAATATTTAGCAAAGTCAACATAGGTTATGCCTCATTAAAGTGAGTTAACTTTCATTTATATCATCTTTTGTAGCGCTTAAGCAATATTCATAGGTCAGAAAATGTCAACACTGTCGATCATTACAGGAAAAAGTACTGCCCAAATGATAAGTGGTCTTTCTTTTACAGATGCTCTATTTATTTCCACTATGCGACACCTTGATTGTAAGATATAATGTTAAATCAAATCTTTTTTTTGAATTTCAGCACTATATGAGATTTAGGATTTTGATTATGATCATTATTTTCACCAAATTTTCTCCTTAGCTCTGATCATTCAATATTTTCATATAGGAAAAGTGATTGGCAATTTATGTTGCAACTTGCTCTGAGGAGATTTAAGCTTGAAGTTCTAATGGGTGGTGGAAAAGTTACCTCTAATCTTACTTGTGCAACCCATTTAGTGGCCTTGCTTGTGCCAGGATATCGGACTGACTTTGAACAAATACAGAGTAGGTAAGTGATCTGTCCTATTGGCACCTAGTTAAGTGTGCATCATCAACGACTTATGCAGTACAATTTGTTAATTACAAGATAGTTTGTTTCTCAATTTTCTGTTAGGTTTTTTTTTTTTTTTTTTGCATGTTTCTTCTTTATATATGAAAAATAAAAACTAGACTAGACAGGCAACTTTGATAGGAAAACAGTGAATCAATCAAGTCATTGGTTTGAAAAATCCGGAAAACCAGACAAAGTAATAAAATACGGATATGCTATTGCACCCAACTATTCATCATCTGGGCTTTTCGTAAATATGTTTCCAAAGATGAAAAAGGCCAAAAATAACATGCATAAATTTAAGTGTAAAATGGTGCTGGTATGGCTTGTCTTGTTGATAGAGAGAAAAATAGATACAAGAGAAGCTGAAAGCCATGTTTGTTGACTGTTGACTGCACAACGGAGTCTATTTTATATAAGACTATATGCAATAAATATAGGAAATAATGTTCCTATTTACATGATACAATAGGTCTAGAATAACAAAGATCTTATAATAACAAAGATCTTAATTAAACAAGGAAACCTATCATCAAATATAAAAGAAGAATAAATCTTAATGGATAATCTAGGATACTCAAATATTTTTAGATATAAAAACGATATCAAAATTTTCTCAGATTTTCTAACATGCCTTATTGGTATTCAAGTTTTCTACCTTATTCATAAGTGAACTGGACTTGGGGTTAGAGGCTCATCTGAGTAGAGATAATGTAGAAGAACAAACAATTTCTTTCTTTGACAAGGGAATTCAACAGAGGAGTGCTAAAGCTGCATGTGAAGACAGTATGGCTTTGGTATCCCAAGAGAAGGGTGGCAAAAGAAAAAGATAAAGACCTGCAGGCAGTGGTACCAAAAAAGTAAAACAGCCAGCGGTCGAACAAGCTCAAAGAGCACGACCACAAATTGCGAAAAAGCCTGCTAAAATATGTGAATATGAATCATCAGATGAAAGTGATTCTCATGACAAAAGACCAATTGAGCAGGAGATTGACACGAATGCAGGAAGTCTTGATTTTTACAAGAAACGTTCAGAACCACAGGAGACTCTCAGACACGTGAAATGTCAAAGTTGCTTAGATTGAGGAAAATTCTGAACAAAATAAGGTAGACAAACAAGAGGACTTGAATGACAATGAACATGAAAGAATGTTGGTTCCTGAAATAGAAATGTCTGATAGGCACTGTTCTGTTCGTGAAAAACAGAGATGTCCAGCAAGATTTACCTGATATTTTATATTGGATCAAACTCTCTCTCTCTAAAGGTATTTATGAAGATTGAATACCTCAGGGAAGAAGATCACTATGCTTGTATAAACGACACCAATGGCATGAGGTGTGTGCATAGTGTAAATGGAAAAGAGAGAGTAGATTCTGTGTGTGTACCTTTCTCCATGGAGGACGTCCCTATTTATAGTCTTGAGAATACTGACCTGAGTTAGTTGAGTAGTGAACCTCATCCATTATCTGTATCCGAAGATTGACTGGATAGTGGGTTTAGTGGCTATAGTGTTGTTATCTCCACTACCTTAGGTGTAACACCCCGTGTGCACCCGGCGTATTAACATCATACAATATCAGAGTATCGCAGCACGCATGGAAATAAACAATAAAGGAAGCTTGAATCTGATGTAAATACATATTTTATACATATATGGTGAATCTCTGTCTTTTACAAATACATAGTTTTCAAAACTATACAAATCTTTCCTAGGTATCAAAATACAGACAAAAGAAAGAAAATCTGAGCTAACAAGCTCGGTCATCTAAACCTAGGGTTGTCTTCACACTATCCCAACGCAGGCCTCTTGCCTTGGGATTTATCAGGGACTTCCGTCTCAGTTCCCGCAACATGAACCCCAACAGGGGTGAGATAATCATCTCAGTAAACTCAGGGTTCCCGAAGGTTTCCCTCCCCCTGGCTCACTTTCAAAAAAACCCAATATATAATTATATATATATATATATATATCATAATATAGCAGAAATCATATCAGATAGTTTTCTATCATACGGTCAGCCTTCACGGCTATCATGAATAAGCTGTAGGTCCATAGCAATATAACATAACCATACACAACCAACACACCTTGCCTGAGAGAGATCATCCACTGAAGGGCACATTCCCTCAGGACTTGCCGCCCAATACCTGAGAAAGATCATCCACTGAAGGACACATTCCCTCAGGATTTACATGGACGCCTATGGCTTATCCCAAAGAAGATCATCCACTTAAGGGCACCTTCCTAAGGGGTCCATAGTTCCCTATTCTACTGGCCAGTGAATTCTCATGCATGCACATTACACAGCATCATCAGCACAATCATCTCATAACCAAAGTCCATTCTCACATACACTATACCAGTGTAATCAATACCAACATAACCTATCTCAGGGTTTAGCCAGCAAGTCAGTTGCCAGCAGCCATCAAGACAATTCATCAATAACTAATACATGATTCAATATTCTAGTATCACACAATATAAGCATGCAAGACATGTCAATCAATAACCCGACTTGGGTGTAGTGAAACACAAGCAGGGGAAACATTCCCCAAGAATACTGAGCTTACCTGGTCGCAGCTCAGAATCAGCTCCCGTGTCCTCGTGGTGAGCTCTGCCAGCGATATGCACTTCACGCCCTACAATAGGCATGAGATAAGTAATCAGAAACGGTATTCGACCGTTTAAAGGGAAGGAAACATCCTTCCTGTTATAATCAATTTCTGTCTTCTAACTTAAGGTTTGTCTTAGCCCAGCTTCTACTAGGCCGTCCATTGACCCACAATGGTCTGTCTCAGTCCAACCAAGGCCTCAGAGTTCCTTTAAAACTCTGTACAATTCAATTCACAGCTTTACTCAACTCAAGAACCCATAAGGGTTCAACTCAGCCAAACCAGATAGATTCACACGTTTTCACCGATCATTCAGCCTCATGAGCAACTTTTGTAAAGGTACTTGAGTTAATACAGACCCGAGTAGCTTCCATTTACACACACATATTCCTGCCCAGAGCCAAATTCAAACTTCATCACAAATTCAGTTTCAAAGTTCCATATTACCCAGAACCACCTCCTGACTACACTTTTCTAAAGAACCTAAGCCTAATTCCAGCCCTATCATCAATTAACTACAATTCATCAAATTTCCCATTTCACAAATTAAACGGTTAAAACAAGAGTTTCTTACCTCAGATCACTAGAGAAAGGCTGGAGAAGTCTTTCTCCCAACTCCTGTGCCCCTGAGCTGTTTTCTTTTCTCTCCCACAACTCAATATTTGCAGAATCTCAGGGAATTGGATGTTTCTTACCAGTTAGGCTGGAATTTGGCTCTCCAATGGTTCTAATCCAATATAGAAGTGATTAGGAGGTGTTGTAATGGCTTATAATAGAGATACGAAGCTCCTAAGATGCACTAATGGCGGTCTGGGCTCAGGGAAGAAGAGGAACAGTGATTTCTTCTGCAAAATCGCGATTTTACTTTATATAAGTGGTCTGCCAGAGGTCTGGCGCGATCCGCGCCACCATGGCGGTGGCCATGGCGCTACCAGTGCCGCTCTCGCGCTAACCGCGTGGACATCCCGAAACATTGGAGCCCTTGGCGCCACCCTGGCGCCACCAGCGCCATCTTCCAGAGACTGTGGCGCCACCCGCGCCACACTTGGCGCTGGTCGCGTGGAAAACCAGGGGAATTGGGTTTTCCAGACCACTTCCCGCGCCATCCGCGCTGACCATGGCGCCATCAGTGCCAACTTCCAGTAAGCCTGGCGCTGATCGCGTGAACCTTGGCGCTAATCGCGCCGCACTTAAAACACAGTTTTCTCACAAAAGGATCCTGGCGCTACCCGCGCGGAATCCAGTGCCAACCGCGCCAGGCCTCAGGGTATTATATTAGGCGGTTAGAAGCACGTGCAGATGAGGTTGTTTAAGTGGAGTTGACCGTTTCTTGATGGGCTTTATGCAATTTGGTCTCACGTGGAATTCCGTAACAGATGCCCCCCAGCCCGGTTGGTCAGCATCCTGATCAGCCGGGATGTATTAGTTTGGATTGGGTAACTTAGTTCTTCAATGCCTTTTCACGCTCGATGATCGGTAATCCTAGGTCGGGGTATTCTGTATGTCAAAGCCCTAGGATAGCTGGGGTGTATTCTATGTTGAATTTCCTGTACATCATATTTGATCGTCATCCGGGTTTCGAGGTTTATCTGTTTTAACGACAGGTTTTTCCCATAACCTAGATTATTATGAGAGAAGACACACACCTTTAGATTTTTGATAAATGAACTCAAAACACTTTAAGTCCTCTTCAATGAAATCGGACATAATTTCGAAATTCATTTTCATATGAACTCAAACAGTTTTAGAGTTCTATTCAATGAAATTAGACATAATTCCAAAATTCATTTTCACATTAACATATGAACTCAAACACTTTTAGAGTTCTATTTAATGAAATCGGACATAATTCTGAAATTCATTTTCACATTAACATATGAACTCCAACATTTTTAGAGTTCTACACATAAACATATGAACTCAAACATTTTTAGAGTTCTATTCAATGACTTGGCCAAAGTCAGAAATATCTTATGCAGAGTCTGCTTGAATATTCATCTGGTATTAAAAACCAGGTATTATATTATGCGAAGGTTTTCTCCATATTACATTCCAGCTCGTATTACGAGAATTCATTCTGGACCAAGGACAATCTGTCACATGTTCAATCTCAGTTTTTCACCAAGACCTTAAACATTTCAACCTGATCAAGGTCATCATGACGGTTCACCTTCTTAGCCCAGAATACAACTTTGATCATCATATACATGAAGGTTTATTTTTATACCCCCATTTTATCATTAGCTGAAGGTTTTAACCTGCTCGAGTTTTACCCTTAAGCAATCAATTCTTGAGTTTTTAACCCTCTCTTGGGCTTTACCCTCAAGATCTCTTACAACTTAACCATTTATATCCCGGAGGGCCGGCACACCATTTATATCCCGGAGGGCCGACATACCATTTATATTCCAGAGGACCGGTACACCATTTATATCCCGGAGGGCCGGTACAACATTTTGACTTTTATGGTTATGGAAACCAATTTTACCTCCATAATTGTCCCGCCAAGGAATATCCATTACTTCCGTAACTACTAGAATCATCGATTGTTTTTTTCACTTTACTTTCTTCATCGGTGCAAGTTTAATAATATTATTCTGTAGGGACATTAGAACGCTCAATAATCATATGCCATAATGCAACAAATTAATATCAAGCTTCATAACTTCCATATGCATATACATGGATAACATATACAAAATAACTTGAGATATAATTCACTTATCTTTTTATCATGATTCACTTGAATGGAGCCCATCATCCAATTTAGCTAACCCGAATCAGCAAGGTTTATTTGTCTTTCATTTGTAGCCACCAAACGAATTTGCCTCCTTAATTTTCTTAACACTTTCTTTTCCTTGTGCTGAATTGTGACTCGAACAATCTTCATTTTGTTAGAAAGGTAATGAGAGTCTTCCCTTCATTTTCCTTCATTATTTGACATCCGTGTATCATGTGGTTTCATATTTTGTCGAAACATAGTTGTTGTGCAAACAACGCTGCAGGAGGCTAGAAAAAGTTTGTCAGCTTGTACTTCAAATTTGATTGGACCGACTTGTTGAATATATGAAGAAGTTTCGCATGTATCATGTCCTCTCCATGTCAATTGGCGTTTTGTTCTGAAACTGCAAATCCAAACAATAACAATAACATGGATAATGATGGTAATAACAATGAATAGTTTAGTACTGCCCTTGGAATGGAGCATAAAATTGCTCTCTTTTAATCCTGGCCAGGGAGAACTCTTTTAGATTCATGCAAATATTTAACTGGGTTTCTGCCACTATCGAGATCAACATTTGCTTTCTTTCGAATTTCTCTGCTCTTCTCAATGATATCGCATATAATCCAACAATTTCTTTTTCTTTGCCTCTCTTTCTTGATTTTGCCAAGCTATATTATGGTGGAAAAGTGATATATGAACGCTTTATTTTCAATCAGTGACGACCACCCCTATTCATATAATTATCTTCCAACATCTTCCAAACAATTTTTCACGTACAGGCTACACTAACCAGGTAAAGGAAATTGTCGGATTCAATGGCTCGAGTATCATTGTCCCTGTGAAGAATATCCGGTGACTGATTACAATACTGTAGATGATTAAAAGCATATTTTCCATAAATGTATTGTGAAAAATAATTGGTTTGAATAGTTATTATAAATCTATCATAAAGATTATGTTCCTATACATACTAAATAAAACCAATTGTTTCAAACTGTAATGGGAAGTATTGTATAATTGATGAAAGGCATCATTCACATCACGGTGCATTATAATAGTTATTATAAAAACTTCAATAGTACAGAAATTGATTTATGGGTTGGCTTCGTATATAAACTCAAAATTATAAATTATCTCCATAATTCTTAACATCACCGGCGAGGGCATTAGCAGAGCAGCTTCCACTCCTCCCTTCGATAAGCTTCCCTTTTTGGCTTCGTCGTTTAGTGGTTACGTGTAGAGTAGGCATCGCCTCTCGATCCAATCCGTCTTTCCCTGGCCTCCCCACCACACTCTTGATACGAAAGAAACCTCCCGCCATAGAATAGAGAAGAAAGAGATCAGCACAGATCATTTTCTTGGTGCAATAAGGGTAATTAGGAATTAATGTCAGTTTCATAACCCTAGCACTCTTGATCACATTAATTGATTTCGACAATTCATTCATTTAATAATAAACATAAATTTATTACCAACATTAATTGATTAATCAATTTCTTACTTGTAATTATATTTGACATGCAAAAATAATAATATTTTACACATATAATATAAAGAATGATTTATGGCACTTCATATTAAAAAGGGGGAGAAGACTTAGCTTTTGCTTAATCTGATCTGTGTTGCCGCTCATGAGACAAGATCCACCCTCATAAAGTGATATTGCGTATATGCCAACTTGGCTTCCCTGTTGGTGAATCTCACATTCTATATTGATGAGGCTGCCTTCTTGTGCTCTGCACCCATCATATTAGGATTTTGATTTGCAGCTGTTATGCTTTCACCATTATTGGGTGAGAATCGAATTTTATCGTTTCCCATGGGCCCATCATCTGATTTAGCGGCGTGGATGAAGTCTCAACTTGGCTCATTGCCTCGCAACCATATGTCCGGATTGGCTTCTATTTGTGCAACATTCCTTGATTTTCATTATGAGCTGGATTCTCCATGTTCCTCCATTTGAAGCGTTGCTCTATAAGCTGGGAAAATCTTCTCAATGTGATAAGTAAAAATCATGGGACCTATCTCGGAATCCACCCAAATTCTTCACTATCAATAAAATGAGATTACACAAGGGTTTCGGCAACCATTACAATCAACAAACAATTTCAACAAAAATTGTACCAAAACATCACAAGAGGTAGGCATACAAAATAAGATTATGTACGAAATTAATTTCTACCACCAGAAATAATAATTAACAAATCCCAACGGTCAAATTGATTTATTGCAAGAGAGGAACATATTGACCGAATTTGAGGATAATCCAACGGTTGATAAAAGAGATTACTCTTTCTCAATATCACTGCCCGAAACAAGATAGAAGAGAGCAGGAATTCTGATAACCTTTGTTTGCAGTTGAAACATTCCCTCTTGAAAACGCTTCAATGAATGATCCGAATGGTCAGAATGTAGAAACAGATTTGAGTAATCTTTCCTCAAAGTTTGAACGCGATCCAACGGTTAATGTGAGAGATATGTCCCTCACAATACTGCTGCCTACTTCAGAAAAGGGATTCTGAACCACTTGGGTTTGGGATTTTCTGGTGATGCTTCAAGACTCGATTCAAGAAATCAACCGTTAGATGTGAAAAGTGATGAGTCACGAACTTGTTGTAAAAGTTTCAACAAAATCTAACGGTTAAACAAAGAGATCGAGAAAATTGAAGGATGACAGTTTCTGCCCTTCTCAACATGCGAATTTAGATTTTCTCTTTCTCCTCTCCTTTTTCTGTATCAGAGCATGGGTGTGCGGCCTAATTGTTACTTCTTGTGTTTACCATCGGGAAAGTGAGATTTGAAATTTAACGTTCCCACAGACGGCACCAATGTTCTGTTCATGAAAAACAGAGATGTCCAGCAAGATTTGCCAGATATTTTATATTGGATCAAACTCTCTCTCTCTCTGAAGGTATTTATGAAGATTAAATACCTCAGGGAAGAAGATCACTATGCTTGTATAAATGACACCAATGGCATGAGGTGTGTGCACAGTGTAAATGGAAAAGAGAGAGTGGATTCTATGTGTACCTTTCTCCATGGAGGACGTCCCTATTTATAGTTTTGAGAATACTGACCTGAGTTAGTTGAGTAGTGAGTCTCATCCATTATTTGTATCCAAAGATTGACTGGATAGTGGGTTTAGTGGTTATAGTGTTGTTATCTCCACTACCTTAAGCGGTTAGGAGTACGTGCAGATGAGGTTGTTTAAGTGGAGTTGACCGTTTCTTGATAGGCTTTATGCAATTTGGACACACGTGGAATTTCCGTAACAGGCAAAATGAGCAAAACAATGAGTTTATTGAGAAACTTGAAATTTCGGATTACCCTCTGCAGGCAATGTTATTTGACATGATTACTAAGAAAAAGAAAGTTAGCTACAAGCCTACAAGGATGTTGCTAGTGAGCTGCTGAAGGCTGGTAAAGCATCGTCTTACAAATGTATTGCTAAGTTCTTAATATATAGGCCGAAAGTTCTTTCTCAAATTTGATATCTGAATTTTATGTAGATCAAGAATGAAAAAAGTATTTTTAAACCTAAAAATGAAAAAAGCGGTAACAGGATTAAAAATGAGTAAGTGTGAACTTATAGAGTTAATATCATATTTAATTTTAAGATGACGTGTTTTTTTATATATTTCAACTATGAGTCTCTATTTGATATGACTTAGTCTAATCTAAGATGATTTTTAGTAAATTTCCTATTCTTGTCCCTGTACGTAATTAAAATTCCTTTACATTCATGATGTTCACTATACTAAGAGAGCCAAACTATGATATGTTACAGTCACAAACATTTCAAAACTAAAATAAAACAAAAGATCCACGATGATGTGAAGTGAACTTTCATTATAAGAATAACATTAATTGATACACTAAGCACACAAGGGGATGAAACTTGCAAACTTTCCCAGATAAAAAAGTTGAAGAAGAGTCCTGATTAATTGGAATATTGAGTGCGAAGAAACGAAACCAAATACGAGAAACTCCTATGAAAACCACGGTTCCTAAACTTTCTATTTATATACTAGTGACCCCAAAATGAGAACCCCAAATTTATATATTTTCTTCCTCAAATGCTCATGGGGCTTAAAGGGTCATTATTAAGAGCTTTAATGGCTGTCTGGATCTTTATCTGCAAATGATCTTTCTCTTCTTCATTTGCCTGAAAATAGACATAATTAAATATTTATCAGCTCTCAATTACTTCTAGATTTAAACAATTATAAGGTATATGTTCCCTTAATATTATTGGATTAAAATAATCAATATGCTTAGGGCTGGCTGATGTGACCGCTACCCATTCATAATTGATAATTATACACAATTTTGACTTTTTTTTACTATTGATTTAAAACTTCCTTGTATAAAAAGATTTTGTGCAAATTAACTTGAAAGGACATGATTGTGAGGAGATTCTTTAAAATTTTATTGGGATTCTTATGTTTGATATGATTTTTTTAAAAAAAAAAATTCTTAGAAACTAACATTTGAAGAATATTTTCAACTATCCTTTTAAAAAAAATTTAACTGTGTTTTTTTTTTTCTAAGATTAAGGTTCAGTTATATTTTTTTATGGGTAAGGTTCAGTTATATCTAAATATACGATTATGATTTTTTTTTTAATATTGGATATGGATATAATTGATATAAATATATATTTTTGTTATATTTATTATTCATATAATCGATAAAAAAAAAATTAAACGTGTAGGTTTAAATTGTTCTGAAAAAATATTTTTTAATTTTATAAAGACGAAAATACACGAAATTTTTACAAGATCAAATAATATATATTTTAAATTTTATGAACACAAAATTATATACAAATCTTTTCTTAAAAGTTTATTTTAGATCTCACCTATTATTGTTAGAGCAATTCTTTGTATTATCTTCCCCTAATTATTATTACTATTATTATTATTATCATAGTAACGGTAATAATGCATTTGAAAATTTTGCTCTTAGAATTAGGTTTCGACATCTGTACAGCATATTGAAAATTTAGTTGAGGAACTATCTCGGTTTTAAAATAATTCTTGAATTTGTAACAGCTACGTCTACCTCGATATATTTTAGAAGAAAAATCACATCCACACTATAGTATATTGGAATTGTTTTTTAGAAAGACAGATAATGCGGTAGTTCTTTTTTTAAAAAAAAAATATTTCTCAAAGCATCTCTATATATCTATGGTAGGTTATACATACTTATGAACTTTTTAGTCATATTTAATAATACTCTATTTCATATTTGTTACGCAATCATTGTAATTGATAAATACTTATTTTTTTGGAGTTGACGTTATTTAAGAAATAATTGATAACCCACTTTAATATCATACACATAAAAGTATTGCAACAAACACCAAAAAAGTAAAATAAGAGTATTAGACACGTTTCTTGACTCTTATATAATAAAAAGTTAGTAGTACACACAAAAAAAGGTTAGTAGTACTGATCAAAGAATCTGTAATAATTTTTTTTATTAATATTGTCTTAAAGATTTATTAGAAATTAATAAGATATATTAACAATATTTTAATTAAATTTCATATTTGATTATTTAACAGTGTTCTTAAAGCGCCAATTATTATTTGCGTATAAAGCACTTGAGAAATTTAAAATTGAATATAAGAAAAATTCTGAAATAAAATAAATTATACAATAATTTTTAAAAAAATTAAATTATAATAATCTGTGTGCAATGTTATGACTCAAATCTCTATCCAATTATAATCATCAATTTTATGATAATTTATTGTAAAAATCCTCCGTGTCATTACATATAGTCTATGTATGTATTTTATTTTTGTTTTTTATTGATTTTTTTGTTATATATATATATATATATATATATATATATATTCAAGAACGTTTTAACTGTAATATAAGTAATTAATATGCTAAAATTAAAATAGAATTATTTGAATATTATTTGAGTTTAATTCTTAATAAAAATAATTCTTCATCAGATTTTCAATCGAGTTTAAAAAAAAAGAGAATTATTCATGGTTGGTCGGAGTAGTATTTTATCATCAATGAGCAAGTCCCCATTCATGAGGTTACAATAAGTCTAATTTATTGCCGGTGGGTAAGTTTGTTCCGTCACTCCAAAATTAATAACAACTGGCATCAAAGAAAGAACATAAATATACTGAATGCGACGGCAGGTTTCCTTTTAACGAAGAAAATAAAAAGAAAAAAAATAAGATATTTCTTTTATAAATAAAAATAAATTTTTTATTAATTATTTTTTAAAACATAATTTTTTTTAAAAAATGAGATGTCATTTACAAATTAACTAATGAAAAAAAATATTTTAATTTATGAAGAAACTCATTTCATTATTTTACTTCTAGAAATATTTTTTTAAAAAAACTTATAAAAAAACTTAGATTCAAACATATATTCCATTTAGCATATCCACTAGAATCAATTTAGTTATTAGAGGTTTAAATAGTTTGTACAATATTCTAAATCAAAATCTCATTGTCACCATTGTGAGAAAAAAATGCCTCACTTGTTTAAAAATACAAAATATAAAACTACTTTAATTTTGTCTTAAAACAAAATTAAATTTATAACTAAGTATTATTCAGTATGAAAGATATTACTTTCATTAAAAAAAAAAATACCAATGAAACGTGTGCGACTGTGCGTATGCCGTATGCGCCTAAAAAGCTTAGTTTTGTGAAGAAATATATCTTTTCCTCCAAATAGTAATATTTAGTATGAAAGATATTCCCTTTTAATAATGCATTATTTGCAGCCGTTTCAATGGTTGGACGTTGGAACATCCAAACTCCAAAGGAAACAGAGAAAAACACTTATCCGTTTCTTATTTTTGAAAACTGATTTTGTTTCTAAATAAAAAAAATAAAAAAAATAAAAAGTAGTTTAAAAAAAAAAATTAAAATACATCTCTTAGCTATTTCAATTTTATTAATTTATTATTTATGTATATTTTTTCTTTTATGGTCTCACCTTCTTTCTCCACTTACTCTCTTTCAATACCTTTTAAAAAAATTGTATAAAATAAACAAATAAACAAACACAAGCAAGCAAGCTTTTCAAGCAACCATTAAAAATTTATATAATTAATATTAATATTACCACATGTAGTAGTACTTTTTATGCATTGTTTTCCCCGTGTGATCATTTGAATTATTTGACTTTCAATTAAAATATAAAAACACGTTTATGTGTTTGGCTATTAAGAAGGTTCCTCAATGAGCGTATTAGTACTATCACTATCCCAGACTCAAACACTCTGTCTTCTCTTCTGTCGTATAACACAATGAAATAGTTGTCACTGCTAAGGATCATTAATCATATAGTACGACAATTCTATGGTCTTTAATTTCTACGTTTTGGGATTGGGATCGGAATCCAACTAATTAGAATTAGACACAAGCTAAACGACAATTCGTTTTGCGTTTCTGTCAAACCACAGTTTGTTTGAGTAGAGTCTTTTTTTTTTTTTTAATTTCTATAATTTTGACGCTGAACATTCATCAACTTTAAAGTCTAATTAATTATTTTTTATGGAGTTTTTTTTTTAATTATCATTTTTTTATAAGACTCAAATGTAAGACTTTATTTAAATAGAGTGAGCATGATCCAATATTTCTTTTAGGATAGGTCCATATCACATTTTGGGCAGTCCAACCCAGTTTAGTGTATAATATTTTATTAAAAAATACAAGTTTTTTTTAACAATTGTTTAATAACAATAATAAAATTCTATCCATCAAACATGTCTCTTGTTTCATGGATGTTGGGTCTTGATCAGTCATATTTAAATTTAAAAAAAGTAACTTATCAAAAATTCTGATTGAATATGAGCAAAAAGAAATATACTCAACCCGATTCATACTCACCCTTAATTTAAGAAGATTTATTCAATTTTACTTAGAAATAATCATGTTAGTTTTTGTTTGATTGGTTTGAGTAGAGTGAACACACAAGTTGGACTACACTGTCCTGCACTTTTGGTGTGGGCCTGTGAGTCACACAGGCACTGCGGAGGAAGGTGTTATATCGTAGGGTGCAAGAATTTAGGTTAAACTAGAACAAGAAAAACAACAAAAACGTGCGCCGAAGAGAAAAGAAAACGATGCCACATGGTCAGAGAGACACGCGGAATGACACAAATCCCTCTTTAACAAAACAATGAGGTGCACGTTGTCAAAATTGGATCTTGGTATTGCACTATTATTACTACTTTAATGCAAGGACCTAATAGTATGAAATTCCTCCCAAGTTTTTTGGCCTGTTCCCTTCTAAAAGGCAAAATGAAATTGATTGCGACAATGTTTAAGGAGCATGCGAAAAATGTGGGGGGTTCAAGTTGCCTAATATGTTGGTGTAGTCGTAGATGTTTTGGAGAATATTTTGAGGGTTTCCAAATAGAATGTACTAGTACAAGACAACTTAGAGGAATTGTGTTGCAATCATATCTGGTTCTCTCTATTTGGCTTGTTGTCAATTCCATGAATCATTGAGCATAAGCTTATTTCAATATTTTGGGATAAAGGGAACAGCGTATCATTGCCTCTGTTTTCTTCATGTGTCAGTTTATTTATTTAATTTTTAATTAATTTACACATTTATCATACAAGTAAAAAAAAAAAACTGATATGTATGTATTTATTGTGAAATGGAAATAAAGAGAGACATCGGAAAACTTGATGACATTTTTTAACCTATGATTCTTGAAATTCCCCCCCCCCCCCCCCCCCCCCAAAAAAAAAAACACCTCTATAAAGATCAAATCAAAATGTTATTTAGCAATTTAGAAAAACAAAAAAATAAAACAGCAAGTGTTTTTGAATAATTAATTAAATTTGGTGAATTCGATTTACTTATAATGTGTTTGGTTATACACCATGAAAAATGGAATTGCATTATGCTAAAGCATCAATAACTAACTTTTATGTTCTTTTGGGTGTTTGATGCAAAAATGAGTATAAATATGAATACTGAACACCTAATCAAATACTCAACACCTAATCAAACACACTTAATTCATGATCAATTTTATCCCATTTTGAATTGAGTGATTTAGAAAAAGAGAAATAAAAAGAAATGAAATAAAAGAGATAACTTAGCTTTCTCTTATTTGGTTAGAAGAGAAATAGAGAAGAAAAATGTCAAATTCCATAGTTCTTTTATGTTTATCATGATAAATTTTCGTACAAATATTTTCAATATTTTATAAGAAACTATTAAATAAATAATAAAAACGTTTAATTTCTTATTTTTTTTAAATATTTAATATTTTTAAGCTTAATTACATTTTTGGTTTCAATATTTATTCATTTTATTCAATTTTATATCACTATTAATTAAAGATTGAATCAGATTCCCTTATTTTTAGAAGAGTCTCAATATAGTTTCTTCCGTAAATTTTATCTTTATTGTTTACAATTAGTGACTATTTTAAATCATCACTAAAAGATGAAAAAAACTACATTAAAATTCTTTTAAAAATAGTGATATTTGATTTAACATTTAATTAATAGTATGACGAAATTGAATAAAATACATAAATAGTGGGATAAAAAAGTAGTTAAGCCTATTTTTTATCTTAAGGGATTGGTAGAAAGATTTTGATTCAAGATTTAGATTAATTGTTCTTTTTTTATTAGATATTTATTGTTCTTCTAAACGAGATTTCACACTAATTTGCGGTCTAATTCCATTCTAATAACAATAACCACAAATTGTATAACTTTAATTTTGATTAATAAAACATCCAAAATAAATATCATTCTCCGCTTAAACTTTGTCTTTTATAAATATGTTCAAGATCACAATGATGACAAAATATTAAGACACCATAAATTTTGTTTGGCATTGACGGAATAGACAAAGGAGGTGACCCCAAATAAGTAGTAGCCAAACTTCTTTCTCAAGAAAGGGACCTGTCTTTAATTAATACATAATTTTGTTGGTTTGAACCAATTTTTTTTTAAAGAAAAAAACATATAGACTTAATTTTGATATTCATGTGTGTGAAATTTTATTAAAAGAATTGTTTCCTTTGATTTTTTTTTCTTTTCTCAGAATTATTTTGTATATACTAAGTTGAATGATAATAATAAAAGATAGCATGGTTTATAGGAAGTAGAATCGTCTTTTAAGTTTAAATTATAATATTCAAAAGGTCATTTTCTTGAAATTCCATTTCAAAAAATAACTATAAGTTTTATTACGACTTTCACTAATAATTTTATCATGAATATGAGTATATTACACACCTCTTGAACTGACTTTACTCGGAATTTCTGGTTAAAGCCCTCATGATTGCTCTCAAAAGTCTAATAATATTCGTAATGGGTGTTCCACACTTCAACTTTAGCTAAAGTGGTCTCGTAGTTTCAAGCATGTAGGCCCTAATTCTAGCTGAACTTCTTTATTTTGTGCCATATAATATACATACATGATATAAATATAATATAACATTGTGCTCATTCATTATTAGGAGTAAAAAAAATGAAATCCAGATCTCGCACACCTACCAATTCACCAGAGCCAATTTAATGGGAATAAATAAAGTAAAGAGAAGGAATTGTTTTGGATGAATCCAGATATGTGTATTCGAGAAATAAAGATTAATCTTTCAAAACGGGTGATTTATGTAAAAGGTTATCTATTAAAGTAAATATTAATCAATATTTTTCATGTATTGATTAAGAAACTAAAAAAAATATTTTTTATTAAAATATAAAATTATATTGATTATGATTTTTTATATTTTTATAAATTTTATAATAAATGTTTTTTCTTTTTAATTTCATAACTAATGTTCTAAGAATGAGTCAGACATTCATGTATTAATCATTTGTTACATTATGAGGATGAGAGAAGGAACCATTATTATTATTATTATTATTATTATTATTATTATTATATGAAAAATAGGAAGGTGATGTCATGAAGTAAAGGAGCTACTAAGTTAGAAAACTAACCTCAATGAAGACTGTCTTTAAAAGCCTCCCTGAAAACGAAGTGATGTTGGCAGTGATGATCTTGAGCTTCAAAGATTCGAACACTTCACACAGTTTCACCATTGTGTCTGTCCTTTTGCTGCATGTCAAACTTACCACAACAGTTTTCTCCCCCATGTATGTAACCCTCAGCTGCATCCACCATATCAAAATCAAAATCAAAATTAAGAAATTCAAACAAAACTTTAAATGAATAAGAACAAATTAACAATATCCCACATCATCTTCATAGTATATGTCACAATAACAAATTAGCATACCCACATCATTTTTTTAGTATCAATAATACAAGAGAGAGATCAATACTCTTAACCATCAAGTCTCTCCGATGACTCACAGAGGTTGATCCACACAGTAAGGATTAAACTCATATCTCATACGAACATGAGTTCAAATCTCACTGTCATTGATTTGAGATCATGGTTAGTGGACGATCTCTCTGTAAGCACTCTCGGTAAGTCTTGGAACCCAATTCATCTGAACTACTTTTACATACCAAAATAATAATACAAGAGAGAGGGAGGGTTAACCTCAAGGACTTCAATTGGGGAGTTTCTTGAAGTAACAGAATCATATAGCTGCTCTGTTCTCTTCTTCTTGGACCTGAGAAGCACAGGAAGTTGTTCTTGCTCAAAATCATAGCTTGGACTCTTGTTTGGCATCCCAGATTCAAGTTCCATTATCTCAGCTTGGATAACCTTCTCTTGCTCGTGCAAGTGCTGGATGTACTCAATAGCATCCTTGATAATCGAAGCCTTGTCCATCTACAACACCACCACCACCATTCATCATTATTAATTACAAACCCAAAAAATAGGCAAATATGCTTCATACACACACACACACACACACACAAAACAAAAGAAAGGTACCAAATTACATGATTATACAACACCACTGTCAATTACCCGATTCAATTTTTATAAATGCGCACACCAAATGAATAGTTTTAGCTAGCTATTAATTAATCAACCTTGTTACCTTGCTAATGTTAGGTACGACCGATCTAAGCGCAAAAAGCCTTTCATTGAGCTTCTTCCTCCGATTCCTCTCGGAAACAATGTTCTTAGATGCCGCAGACGAAGCAGCACCGTCCGGGGAACTCGAATCGTAGTACCCAGATAAGGCCTCATCCAACCCCCAACTACCATGACCAAAAATAACAAATCAAAACACCTTATGTTAGTTAAATTAATAACATAACATATGCTTGAGATTATTAATGAATTTGTTATTGGTTACTTGCTATTATTACCTGTCAATTTCTTGGGTTTGGAAGAACATGTTGGTCTCCCAGTAATGCTTGTACTCTTCTCCAATATTCTCCATGATTAAGGTTGAGGAGGAGGAGGAGAAAGAAAGGGAGTGGTGGAGAGGGAGAAAATAGAATTAAGATATATGGTATTTCCTTTTGTGTGTGTTTTGCTTGCTTATTATGTGTTGTTGTTTTATTTTTTGTTGGCTGGTGCGAGCACTATTAGGAATTGGAATATATATATATATAGGGAGAAGGAGAAGGAGAAGGGTGGGATTTATTCACGTGTTGGGATAAATAGGGTTGACTGTGTTGTCTAGTTTCTGGACTCTCTGTGGATTGATGCTTCCTAGAAATATCCAAACCGTTCAAACAGTTTGGTCCGCGTTTAAGGCATGATATGAATATGATTATGAACCAACTCATCCCCGCCTAACAACTTATAAATCAGTCTAATTGTACTAAATTCTTTTCATATCTTTAAGTGTGTCCTGTTAACCAATATCAAAGTTGCTTTGACGTTTTTGTTTTAACATGTAGAATTTTTCCATTTATCATGAGTAGAATGCATTTTTAAACACAGTTTTAACAACTCAAATTATTGATGCAGTAGTGTAAAATTTTATTGTGTTTATACGAGCGAGTACTTGGATCGACAACGATTATGTATCGCAAGTGAAATCAGTCTTTAACCCAATGAATTGAGAGATGCTTTTTTCTGTATACAATGATAATAGTGAAATTATGTTTTTTTTTTTATCCATAAAAATTAAAGTAAGAAACTAAATCTAAAATCTTATGTAAAATACACAATCCTCCTACTACCAGGTAAACTTAAATGAATTATTTTAGCCTTTTTATATTTTAAAATAATTGATATTTTAGAATTTTTAAGTTATATTATTTTTTAATTATGCCCATGTTTAATAGTTATTATAATTGAGATAACTAAGAATTTTGTAATATATTTTAGACTAAATTGTAATTTTGATCCCCTAGTCTTATAAATTGATGATTTTGGTCCTCCCAATATATTATTAACAAATAAATATGATTAATTGAGTTATTAAATTAATTATAAATTAACCATAACCATTAATTATTAAAAAATTGAATAAAAATTAATAACCTTAATTTTTCACAATATTGTGTTCTTCTTACCCATAGATACCTCTTCTACACTGGTGGATCTACATGGTGCTTAATGGGGACAATTTTTCCCACTAAGCAAAACTTTTTACTTGAATATATTGAATAAACATAATTTTTGCCCCATAAAAAATAGATTCTTCCCCCACAAGATAATTTTTTTAATAAGATGAATGTAAATAGTTCTATAAGATAAAAGAGAGAATAAATTAATACTAATTATATCCATTTTATCCTTTTAATTTTTACTGTTTTAATATTTTATTATCATTTTTAATAAAATTTATATAATTTTTTGTTTGGGAAAATATTAGACTATTTTTTATCCCCATTGAAAAAAAAAATTATGGATCCGTTACTACTCTTCTACCTCCATTGTCACACACATCTCCACCGATAGTAACACCAAATCAGGATTAATAGTCTTTTATTAAAAAAATAATGGTTAGCATTTTTTATCTAATCTATAATTAAATTAATATCTCTAATAATTATAATTATTAGTTAATAATTTATTAAGGAGACCAAAATTAAAAATTTATCAAATTTGAGAGATCAAATATTACAATTAAAAATTAAGGAAACAGAAATCATGGATTTAAAAAACTAGAAAAAATAAAATTCAGCTTATATTCTATTACTATTGATAGGATAATGATAAGGACTTTTTAGTCCAAATTTACATTTATTAAATATTTCTTAATAATATACATTAATCTCAAACATTTAAAGATATGAAAAATGATGTATTATAAGATTAGGTTATGAGATATATCATATATTTTTTTCAAAGCGAGGTGCGTAATAGACTTTACAAGTGGTTTAGAAAATGAAATGGGAACAATTAAAATGTGTTGAGAAATCAAAGTTATACAATCAAATTTAATTTTGATGTAATTTAAGTCAAAATTGTTTTAGCTAGTCAATTATTTATTATTGTAATTTTAGTTTTTAGTGAATTATTTTAAAAATGATAAATTAGTTATGAAAATTTCAAATATCAGTTAATATAATTCTAACTTTTATAATTTTAAGAATTAAAATAACTTTTAATATTTTTTATGGACAAATGTTAGTTATTTATTTATTAGTTTTTAATAGTTTTAAGAAAAATACTAATTTTATAATTTTAAAATTTAATATGAATTATACTTATTGTTTTAGGAATTAATACGATGTGTTATTCTTTATTTTAATTTAGCATATATATTTTTTTAGTGGGAGGGGGAAAAGCCCAAGCTAAAACTCACTACCTACAATGTTAACTAACAAAGGAAAATGAATAAAGTCTGAAGCTATGTCAAAAAACCTAAAATTAGTATGCAGAGGTAGTCTAATTTGCTTCCCTAAGAATATCTCAAAACTGAATAGGCTGTCCTGAAAGTATGGACTGAATAATTGGTTGATATAGGTTTGTTAGTTAGATGGATTATAATTTATAAGAGAAAGGATTAAAGAAGAAGTTCACAAAAAACTTTTCTTTAGTTTGATTGTTTCAATAAAGTGGAAAAAAAGAATAGGATTGGTAGATTTCATGCCCAAAAGCCGTCAAAAGTACAGAGAAAGAGAGGGAAGGAATTAGTTTATTTACAAAAGGACCTTAGGACCAAATTGTTTTAATTTTATATTTTTTAAGAATATTTATGTCATTTTATATATGTTTTACCTTTCTTTCTTTTTATTTTTTAATTAAACAATCTAAAAAATCACCTAATTCTCTGTCTTTTTTTAATTTTTTTTCTTTCCTAAACAAACATACCGAGTGTAGGAAGGATAAAATTTATCACAATTTTAACAATTTAATATAATTTTATTATATTATCACATTTCACCTAAATTCAAAATCAAATTATTTCTGGAATTCCAGTAATATGAACTTATGAGCCTACTTTCCCATCTGTCGCGTGCAGTGTACTCACGGTTTCAATAATTAGAAGATTGGACTTTGGACCTGATTTTTCGTTTTTTGGCATATTAGGTGACAGAGAAAGACACAAAAATAATTATAATTATAAATAATATTTATTATTAGCCGCGATTTATTTCTTTCTCTGTCACTATAAACCAATACCATTCTACTAATTTGGTTGTGGGGCCTGGGCACGAAAACTGGGTGTAGGAGAAAGACTAATATTTGGTTGCTGAAACGGCTGAGACTAGAAGAACCACCACGAACACATGTTACTCACATGATTTGTGAAATGGGGAGAATGATTGATATGGGTTGACTATATAATAAATCATGATAAATGATAATAAGTATCTTAGAATATTTATTGATTATGGAATTAAAAGAAAATATTTTGGATAATTAATTATTTTCGTACTTGAAAATGTAGAGTGTTGACAAATTCTCGAAAGATGAAAATTTAAATTTTTGTCCTCGAAAGTGAAAAAGTGTGACAAATTCATTCATATATTAACTTTCGTCTGTTAATGTTAATTGAAAGAGACTACAGAGACTACGTGACATATTTAGGGACGAATTTGTCAGCGCTCTATACATTCATGGACGAATTTGTCATCGCGCTACCCAAAATATAATTTAATCTTTATCTTCTCTCTTTTTAATCATTGCAAGCATAAAATTATAATAAACATTTAAAAAATTAGGAAATCAAACATAAGATAGAACAAACATAATATTGATTAATAAACATAACATGTCTGTTGCTATGAAATTTCTATTATATCAACATTAGGTAGTGACAAAATCAAGTTGAGTCTCATTTGTTTTGTAAGGATTAACTTAATAGTTGTGTATTTTTGTTTGAGTCTCATATTTTGGATAATATGTTATCACATTAGAAATTTTAAAGCAAAAATATGAGATAGTATCTTACCTAAAATATGAAACTCAAACAAATTAAAATGCACAACCATTAAGTTAATCCTTACAAAAAAATGAAACTCAACTTGATTTTGTTACTACCTAAAATAGTCATAATAGAAATTTAAGAACAACAGACAGATTATGTTTATTAATCAATATTATGCTTATTGTTACGGATGAAAGATAGTTGTCTTTTATTCCGTTAAAGATTCAAAGAACATATCAGTTTGTTATTATCTCCTCCATAAGGTAACCACCCGAAGATAGAAGATGTAACTGTTATCCCCCACTCACCAATATCTCCGCATATCAAGGAGGAACGGTTATTGAGCTCAAACCGTTCGGCCAAAGATAATGGGCCTCAACCACCATTTTTTCAGTATCCAGGTATTATCCTATAAATACAGCATCTTTCATGGTGAAAGGTACATACACACTCTGAACTCTCTCTTTTCCTTTCACAAAGGCACACACCGCACCTCCCTCAACGTGCCGTGTTACTTTGCTGTGATCTTCTTCCTCAAGTTGCTTCATCTTCATAAGTTCCTTGAGAGAGAGAGAGTTTGATCCTACATTAATTCATCCAACATCATTTGTTGGACATTTCTGTTCTCACTGAGCAGAACAGTGGCGCCGTCTGTGGGACAGTGCGTCTTCTGCCACCACATTTTCCGGAATCGGATTTCTGGGTGGGTCTTCACGTCGGATATTTCGGTGTCTTCTGGTATTAGCCATTGAGAGATGGTGGGATTCGAAATTTATCGTCCCCACAGACGGCGTCACTGTTCTGCTCAGTGAGAACAGAAATGTCCAACAAATGATGTTGGATGAATTAATGTAGGATCAAACTCTCTCTCTCTCAAGGAACTTATGAAGATGAAGCAACTTGAGGAAGAAGATCATAGCAAAGTAACACGACACGTTGAGGGGGGTGCGGTATGTGCTTGTGTGAAAGGAAAAGAGAGAGTTCAGAGTGTGTATGTACCTTTCACCATGACTGATGCTATATTTATAGGATAATACCTGGATACTGAAAAATTGGTGGTTGAGGCCCATTATCTTTGGCCGAACGGTTTGAGCTCAATAACCGTTCCTCCTTGATATGCGGAAATACTGGTGAGTGGGGGATAACAGTTATATCTTCTATCTTCGGGTGGTTACCTTATGGAGGAGATAATAACAAACTGATATGTTCTTTGAATCTTTAACGGAATAAAAGACAACTATCTTTCATCCGTAACACTTATTATTATGTTTGTTTTCCTTTTTTAAGTGTTTATTGTGATGTTATGCTTGTAACGATTAAAAAAAGGGAGAAGATAAAGATTAAATTATATTTTGAGTAGAGTACTGACAAATTCGTCCTTGAATGTGTCACATAGCTCTTTCATTAATGCAACGGACAGAAGTTAATAGATAAATGAATTTGTCGCACATTTTTTCACTTTCGGAGACAAAAATTTGAATTTTCATATTTGGGGGACGAATTTGTCAGTGCTTTATACATTCAGGAATGAAAATGATTATTTACCCAAAAACTTTTATTGGAAAGAGTAAATTTGTATTGTTCATAATTTTTTTTATATTTTTCTATTATTTTTATAATAATATTTTTATTTTTTATTTTTCTACCATACAAGTCATATGCTCAATTTATACTCGGATATATTTTCTATACTCTCTAAACCATGTTTTTTCGAAGTGTAAAAGAATATTTGACAAATTATTAGAGTAATTACCGAGTCGTAACTTTTTCTCATGTTTCATATATATTCAACAAAACATAAAAGAAGGTACGTTATTCAATCTATAGACATAAATACTTTAAACTTGATTAATTTGAACATTAAAGTCCCTTTTATAGACATCTCACTGCATAATGAAACAAAGAGATCGGAGATCATACCAACACTAAACAAAGGAAAAGGAGAAGATCAAACTACTCGGTTAATAGACTTGGTAACAAGTTCATTAATCAATCCCTAAAGGCTATGGTAGACTTGGTAAGAACAAGTTTATTAATCAATCCCGAAAGACTTTGGTTTGCAAGATTCACAAATCAATACAAAATAGTGTCTTTATTTTTTTATAAAAATTATGTTATTTGTAAAAAATATGTACCGAGGATTTTACTTATAACTAATTTATGCCAAAAGCCTGATAATTAATTAATGAGATTTTCTATTTCAATTATATTTTTTTAATCCACAAGAATACAAATAATATCTCCAACTACATATCTAGTTATTATTTATAAGTATTTTTTAGAAACAATTTTATTTGATGTATAATTAGACATTAATTATAAATACTTCTTCTAACCAGAGATGGAGCCAGATATATATAAAACACAGTAAGAGTCAATTATTAAAATTAAAAAACATCTAATAAATATAAGTATTAATGTCATAGTCATAGCAAATAGTATTTATACCAGAAGGATGCTCGTCTGGCCAAATACCCTAACAATTAAGCAAATGCGAAACCAACACTGGACTCCCAAGTCCTTGTCTTGACCTAAGATTTAAGAACCCTTTGTCCAGGCCGAGTGCATCAGACATAGATGTTCTGACCGAAGTACTTATCATAAAGAAATTAAGACAGAATCATTAAGAGTCTTAAGCAAGAAAGCAAGAAACAAAACCAAGCCACTAACTATGATTATTAGGAGGTTTACCAAAAATGGTAATCCACAATAGGGCCAATGAATTCAGGGGAGGTGATATTCTAAGATAAAGGAGAATGATGATTCTAAATTATTATTTTCATTTATTTTTTAACGTCGAATCCTGACTTAAATGTCGTGATAGATATTCCTTTGGAGAATCCAACGGCTAGTTACTAAGAAAAGAGATTCAAAAGCAGGAACAATATTCAAGAGGAGTTTACCTGGTTATCCCTTGGCAGCTACATTGTTTAGACTACATGCAGTTTCTATGGAAGATAATTTTATTGAAAATAGATAGAATTATTATCAATACAAAACTCTCTCTTTAAATATTTAACACACTTACATACTAAAAACTCAAATACAAAACCATTAGTTATTGAAATAATCTAATATCAATTTATCTGTGTTTATGGTAAAGTGGTAAAGACTCGAGATTATAAATGTTATTTCACGTGTACCAGTACCACAATGTTTGCTTGCTTTTCCAAAGTTACATAGTGGTCACATATCTGAAGTCGTATACTCAAGTTTGAAAATACGTTGAAATTTCACAAACAATCAAAATAAGAACAAAAACAAGAGGAGAGAAAAATAAATAATAATAGCAATGAAAAGAGATAATGTATTTTAGTGTGTCTCAAAATTTAAGTACTTATTTTCTTATATAATATTTGTATGTTAATTTCTCTCGTTGACGAAGATTCATAAATATTTTTAATTATCAAATTAATTATAATAATGAGAAGAGTAATAATATAATTTGATTACAAATGAAATCTTTTATAGCTTTTAAAATAGTAATGACTAATGATGAATTATAAAAGAAAAATTATAAAAATAAAAATAAATAATACTTGGATATTTTATCTGAAAAATGAAAAAATATAATTATCTGTATAATAAAAATTATAAAAGGTAAAAAAATTATAATAGTGTATGAAAAACTACATCAATGATTAAAAAGTGATGGAAATATATATATATATATATATATATATATATATGAAAAAATGATTGAAAAAAAAAAACATTATGATGTTATCATGTATATGATAAAGCTTAAGATATTATGGAATATTTATGTAAAAAAAGATATCATAGAATATTATGGAATCTAATTTCTATTTTATCTTTATTCCACTGAATAGAATCCTATGAAATTACATTCCTGGCTTTCTTTTCCATTTCATCGTTTTTATCTCTATCAAATGCTTGATGACCCAAATCACAGTTTCCTTTGCATATATACCAAACAAACCAGTGTTATTTTGGCCTGAGATTAAGCTTAGTAAATTAAGTCAAACCCCATATGATCTTTGATTTCTTAAATCTTTCACAATTAGCACGGGTGTCGTTCTTTCAAGTGGTGTTAATCAAACTAAAAGGGTTTGATTGATTTAATTATATATGAACTGGACACTTACCAAACTCATTATTTTGTTTGATTTCAACTTTGTTTTTAAGTTTGAGTTTGAGGGAGAAAGGGGACAATATTAATTAAAAAATTGATCGTATATTAATACATCTTTTCATTTTAGTTTTTATATGAAAATTACATTTTTGACCGTTTCATAAAAAATCAATTACAAATCAATTCTTAATATCATTTGTTGAGATTATCTAAAAATATATTTATTTTATTTCATACTAAAAAAATTTATAATTCATTTGATTTTTGCATAACACAGGATAAAAGAATGAAAATTTTATTCTTATATATATAATATATCTTTATTTTAGTCTTTCTTTAATCTAACTTCAAAAAATTTTCTGTAAGTGCTTTTTAAAAGGGAACTAAACATACATTTTTTATGTAAAAAGAAAAAAAAAAGAAATATTTAGTGTAGAAAATAAAATTTTAATATAACAAAAAATGAAAATAAAGAAGAAAAAGACCTCCCTGTAGAATAAAGAAGAATCTAGTGCCGTTGTGCGTCTTGCTCTTGGTGTTTTCAATTGTCATGCTCAATTCTTGTGATGACATCATTGGCATCTGAAGACTGATGTGTGAAGTGTGAACACAAACGCAGGCCTCTTTAGCCACTGTCAAAGCAATGATCTTCTTTAGACTAATTGCATAACTTTACACATAGATTCGTGTAAGTAACTGTCAAGTAATTAAGTTGAAAGATAATATTGTTGGAGTTTTTGTTTAAACTCCATTAGTTATTATGAATAAGAGGTGGTTGAAAAAAGGTTAAAAAAATAATAATCACTCTTAATCACTAATGGAAGATGTTAGAAAAAATAATAACTACTCCCAACCGCTCCGATAACAAACGGTTGCGATAGTTTACCGCCAACAGTTGCGATGATTCTCTGGCAACTCTTCAACATGGTTGTTTGTTGTCTATATATAGACACAGAGACTATCAAAAAATACATAGAGAAAGTAGAAAAAATTGATAGAGTTTTGAGTTTTGATAGTTAATCTTTTCTGATATTCTCACTTAGACATTAGTGCATTTTCATATCACATAATTCTTTACTCTTTGTGAGTGGTTCCTCAAGCATTAGCTTTGTTCAGTTGGGCTGTTGATTTGAAGTGTCATCAATCTTCAGACGTTGATCCGTTCTATCCTGGGAGATAATTATTCATCAACCTTTGGCATCAATTAGAGGGAACAAATTGTTTTAAGAAGACAACATTGTTGGGGTCGGATCCTTTCATCTCTTTGCATCTATGTTTGATTCATACTTATCACACAGGTTCTATTTAATTTATTTATTTTTTGTACGGTTGTAGTAGATTATATTGTTCCTCTTAATTACTCAGATTCTGATCCTTGTGCATTGGATATATTCCAATTCTTTACTTAAATAATTTATATCAAACATTTACTTGTACATGACACAGTTATATAAATAAAATCTGTGATATTGATAGGCAAATATAATTGCAATCAAAATATTTTATTTTACTAAAAAATTTAGGTAACTTGAGCCTTCAAGGTTCGTGATCAAAATAAGATTTAAGACTCAAATAATATTTAAAAAATATTTATAATAAAAACCAAATTCACGTCATTTTGAAATATGAGTTTGTATTTTAATCAATTACATCAATTTTTATTGTTATGACTAAAATGATGAAATTATTTGAAAAGAATATATGGGATATTGATCTGAAAAAATGAAAAAATGTGTGATGTTTCCCGTTAGGGCTGAGTCATGGCATGGCATGGCGTACACGATTCCTCCATGTCTAAGTGCGGCTGGGGACTTTCGCGGTACCGTTTATACTTACATCATTTAAATGATTGTCTTGTTTTCCCTCAAAAGGAATGAAAATCTCCCAACAGATATTTAAATGGTTCAACATTTGTTGTTATTACAGATAGTTAATTAGTATATATTATTAAAGAAAAATATATAATATATTTAATTAAAAACAAAAAATAAGATGCAAAATGATTTTTTATTAAATTATATTTATATATTTTTCTCCTCTTAAATTAATTTATATAACCAATGGTAAAAGATACTTTAGTTATTTTATTTATTCGTTACTTATTAATACATGGGCCCTGATGACTGATATTGGTTGCTAACAAAAATTGTGGGCATTAAAAAACTATACTTGATATGCCGAGTGCGCTATTCTTTCTCGTACAGAAATGTCTCTGATCCTTCGTGAAAGTGGAGTGAAAATATATAGTTGTTTATCTATAACTCATGTTTTACACACTCGGGATCAAACTTATTTATAAGATCATCTTTTGTAAAATTATATGTAAAATTATAAGGACAATGTTATAAAAAGTTTTAACGTGTTGAATATTATATGTATAATTTATATTTTGAAATCATTGTAATATTAATCATATAATTTATCTTTTGTTTACCAGTATCTTAATTATCTCATTTAAAATTTTAACACGTTATATATATATATATATATATATGAGAGAGAGAAAAAAAGTTATATACCAATAATAAAAATTATCTTATACTATTATCTAATTATAAATTATTATATACAATAAATTTATTGATTTTTATAATAATTATTTTAAAAATCATACAAACAATAAATTATAATTGAATTACAATATAAAATAATTCTGAAGTATTCACCTAACTTTAGTTAACCACTACAACCAGGACATTTAGTTTTTTTTTGGAATTCTGAAGTATTAGCTTTACTCCGTTCGATTATATGAGACTAAATTTTTATTCGAAACTTATTCACATTAAACCCGTTGTATTCCTTTATTATAATTAAAGGATTAATTGCACTTTTGATTCCTAATATATCATAATTGTCTAATTTTAGTTCCTTCAATTTTAACTATGCCAAATTGGGTTTCCTAGATAACATAAGTTGGGATGTAAATAAACTAAATTAATTGTGAATTATTCTGTCTCGATTTATTTACTACTAGTTCAAACTCATTTATTTAATTAAATAAATAAATTCAAACTTAATATTAGACTTAATTATTTAAATGAGTCGAACCCAAACTTTGAAAGCTCAATTATGAAAATAGTTTTGCCTCTTAAAGATGTTAAATTAATTACCTAGTACATTTTTTATTTCACTTATCACATGTTAAGCTCAGTTTGCTATCAGTAAATAATTATCTATTATTAAGATAATAAAATATAATATTATATTGATAAAGTTAACAATTATTTAAAAAAATAATTAAATTACAAATGAGCTAAACAAGTCAAATTCAAGCTTAATATTTCTTAACAAACTAAGTCTAAGCTTTCTATTCGACAACTCGAATAAATAAATGAGTCAAACTTTTACTATCAATTTTTTTAACAAGTCAAGTCCAAGCTTCAAATTAAAAGCTTGGTTCAGCTAGACTCCTTTACACAACCTAAACACAAATATGTGATTTTAGTCTCTTGTTCCAATTAGATTCTCAAAATATCGTAATTGTGTGATTAATAAGTTATCATTCTAATTTATATACTCAATGGAATAGTTATTAAGGAATCAAGTTACTCCAAAACTAATTTTAAAAGAGTTATTCTTCATCCTAATCATTAATTTTCTTGAAATTTAATAATTAAGATTAATTATTTATTACAATCATTAGATTTTAAGATAATAAATAGTGAGGATCAGAAATAATTCTAAAAGAATTACTCTTGAAGCAAATTGATTCATTCTCATATAATAATAATAATAATAATAATAATAATAATAATAATAATAATAATAATAATTGACCCAAGAGACTCAAATTATACATTTGTAATACTTGAGGAAAATAATTGACACAATTAAAAATTTGAAAATTAAAATCACACAATTATGCTATGTATGGAATGAAAAATTCAATTAAACCAAATAAAAACATTATTTTTCACTTTTTTCTTTCTTTTTTTCTCTATCTTTTTTCCTCACAACTAAACACAATGCACATCTATTTAATCAAATACCACTAACTTATTTTCGTCTACTCACAATTATTTTAGTCTCTTGTAGATTCCAAGTTCAACTAAAAAGAATACACGTGCATATATGTTTTCCATCACCCAACAAGTCATGTCATGTGACTCATAATGTGCTATCGCCCTCTTCATAATTCAGCTGTTTTATTAATTGTCATAACTAATATATTGAGTTTTTTTAATCCGTAATAACATAAAATTTATAATAACTTGATGTTGAATTAATTGAGTTAAACTCTCTTAATAACTATTCTATTGAGTATTGAGTGTATATTCAGATTTAATTTTTTTTATTAAAATTAAATTTAAAATAATTATTCATGTTTGATAATTGTTTGAGTAGTTTTTCAAAAATTAAATAAATTCTACTATATAAATAAACATTCAACTTTATGTATTTTTAGATCTCTATTCTCTCCCATATTTAGAGTGCATTTGTTTAAACTTTTCCTAAGAATTTTTTTAAAATAAAAATACTTATTATAGTTTTGTAGATGTTTATTTAAACTTTTCTAAAAAAAGCATAAGCAAAAAATATTAATAAAAACCCGTAAAATATATTATTATTACATAGAGCAGAGGCACTTGAGTTTACCATAGTTGTATTTGTGAATTTTTATGTTTAAAATGTTCGAGGAAGATGTACGTCAAAGTGGAGTAATTATAAATTATACCTTATCACTGACCAACAAAAAAAGGCGTATATGATTATTATTATTTCTGTTCTCCAGAATTGTATATGGTTAACATTTATGTTTTATGCACTGCGTGTTGGAGAACAACATGTACAAATTTATAGGTTCTTTAGACTTTCGAAAAATTATTTAGTTATATATACGGAGTATAAGTTTTTCTTTGCAGTATTAAGAATTTTTTTAAAAAAAAACCCACATATATTTATAAGTAGAAATTACTGTTCTTTCGATTTTTTAAATTAACTAAATTTATATTTTTATAATTACTTTGATATTATTTTCTATTTTCTTATTATACAATGATCTTCACATATAATTTGTAAGAATAAAATTTATATTTTAAAGATTTTAATTTTTTTAAAATTATTATTATTATTATTGTGACT
>PYAF01002582.1:358026-377457 GCA_007407185.1 Glycine tomentella
ATCAATTTTTTTTACTATCAATATTATATTTATATTTTAACAAGACTTAAAAATAACTTTTTACAGAAATAGTTTGAAACATTATTTTTTTTAATATAATAAGACAACCAAAGATAAAAATGAAAAGTTTCCTCTAATCAACTAAGTTGGCAAAGTTATTAGACATGAATGAATTGTGAATCATATATGGTAGAAAAAACATATAAATTATGATATATTTTCATTTAATTAAAAAATAAGATGTTACTGTGCAGTTAAATTAAAATTCTTAGAAACATTTTTTTTCCTATTCCACTTCAATTAAAATTTTGAAATTTATCTTCATTCTTATCTTTATTGTTTTTACTATGCAACGCATAGATAAACTTTGTATAGTCTATTTAAGGTGGTTTCTAGTTGTATAAAAGTTTTAATTTTTTTTTAAATTAAAACTTTTTGGAATATAAAATTGTTTTTTATTTTAAAGGTTTTCTATCCTATTAAAATTAGTTTAAGAGAATGTTTGTGTGATAATGTTGGCCATAATAATTGTTAATGCTGGTGTCAATGTCAATGTTGATGACAGTGTGAATACTAGTGTTGATAACAATTTCAGTGGTTGTGGTATAATGGTAGTGATAAAAATTTATGTTTTAAAAATCATATCAAATTAATTGGGTAGTTTAAATGAAAATTTGACAAACCAATTTTGTGTTCAGTCCATTCAAACCATAGAACCGACTTACAATAGAACTGGTCTATGAACTAGTGAACCGGAAAAAAAAAATAAAAAAAGGTAAAACTAGTTCACAATGTGTCAATGAAAACTGCTTAATACAATGCATTTTGATTTTTCCCTTAAAAATGTTGATAAATATTATTGTGTATTGTTGAAACCTAGATCCAAGTATTATGATATATTTGATTTATTTATTTTTTTATATATATTTTGAATGTTAAAAACCTAAAAAACAATTTTAGTTTTTAGATTTTAGTGTCATTAAGCTATGAATGATATTATATTTCTCTAAAGTTATTTTATATTATTTAATTATTATTATATTATTATTATTTTGATTGGTTCAGTTTTTGGAATATTGATTTTGATATTCGTGTTGGTGGTGTGAATGGTGATACTGTTGTCAATATTGGCAGTGAGAGTGGCTGTACCTCTGATGGTTTGGTGGAGGCAAGAAGAGTAATTGTGAAATGTACGTATGAAGGGTATTTGTTATTTTTAAAACTAAAAATTAAATTTATAAATATATTTTTTGAATAAAATGTAAATGTGTTTTAAAAATTAAATTAAAATTCATTTTAACTCCATTCTTGTTCAATGCATTTTGTTTTAAAAATTATAATTAAAAAAAAAAAAAAAAAAACTCAGCAACCATCATGGGCAAAATTTAATTAGTGACTTAAAGTTCCTTTTTTTCTCAAACAAAAGAAAGTGATAATGTACTATTTTTCTTCTTCCCATGCTTTCTCTCATTCTATGTTTCCTTAAAGAACAAAATTACCACTTCTTGTAAAATAGAAAAAAAAAAAAAAAAAAAAAGCTATTAACTGCCATCACCGTCTGGTGAGGTTCCTTGCATTTCCACATTAACTGTGATGTTCCGGCTTGAAAGTCAAACACGTAAACGGCCAGCACTTGTCCCGTATTTCTGTAGCAACAGTTGCGTGCATTGATGTAACCGCTAGCAGTTGTCATTTTCTCTTTCGTTTTCTTTCTCAATAACTACACTGATAAATATGAATTATATTATACAAATGCAGATCGAGTAACTAACTCATTATTAATAAATTGTAGTAACATAGTTTAGGTCAAGTAATTATAAGACAAATGCATCATTAAGCGTGAATATCAACTGACATTAATTATTCTAATTTAACCAAAGATGTGTGGTTTGAGTTCGGGGTATACATGCAACTACTTAAATATTTGAAGAATTATTTTTATCATCTATAGTTATTCTGTGAACAGTATTGCCTCCTATAAAGAATAGTGAATACATATGATCTAAAGCAAAAGATTAAAAGACGAATAAAAAGTAGCAAATCCTCTGCCCCACACCACACGTTTATTCGGGTCCTGGCTTGACCTAACTTGTGTCTCTCGTCCCATGATGTTACATGAAAAGAGTCGAGCATCACCGGCACTTCAAAATCAGGACTTCAACTCTGGCCCTCTGTGTTATCGTTTTGGACGAAATGTGGAGCCTTTAATTTGGACCCATATACATGTTCCGTTACCATGGGCAAGGGGAAGTGGGAGATGGCGGGCCAAGCTAGCTTCAAAATTTATTTTCTATGTTTTCCTGTGTTTTAAGAAGAATGGGAATTTCTCGTATGATTACTAATCTCAATTAAATTTAACTTAATTCTAGGACCCCTCTATAGATAAATTAAAATTCATGGCACCTTAAAATCATCGTTTTCAAGCACTGTACTCAAGGTTTATTAGATCTGGCCGAGTTATCAATTTGTTGAAGAGTTTTAATTAGGTTTAGTGCAATTACAGTTACCTATGTTATTGATGTAGTCCAGAATAGGAACTCCATCTTTTTGAAGATTTTCCAAGACCACCCATTCTCCTAGTAGAAAGTCTGTTTCAGGAAACTCTTCCATTGAAACTTTAGATCTACTCCTTTGAGCCATCTCGGACAAATAAGGAAGAGATTACTGTTTGGGGGGTTTCCGAGAGTGAGAGAAACTTATATATTAGACGAAATGCATAAGATGCATGAGAAACTTTTCAATTTCTTTTACCAATAGATGTTAATTATTAATTTTTCTTAAAATGTTAGTGAGAGATATTTGAAATTACAATTTCTTCAATTTGATAAAAACATGAAGGTTTTTTCTAATAAAGTTAGAAGTTCATTAATGGTTAATTTGTATCTATATGATTTTTTTTAAAGGCTTTGTATCTATATTTATATATATATATATATATACCAATATTTTCATACCTTACTATTTATTAAGAAAATAAATAAATAATATAATAAATAAATATAAAAATATTCTTTAATACAATTTAATTAATATGTAAAAAGAAAATAAGCTATGCATTGATAATATAAAATAATTTTACATAATCATTTAATCAGAACATATTATATATAATAAATTTGTTAAATTTTATGATAATAATTTTAAAAGTAATATCATTAATGATTTATTTTACATTATCATCACATAATTATTAAAAAGATTATATTATTATTCATATTTAAAATAATCTTGTATAATATATTAATTATAGCGATATCCTCAACTACTGAGGAGTGAGGAGGCTTAGCAGTCGATGAAAGTGAAACAAGTAATGCAAAGGATCGGAGCTTCAAAGGGGTGACAAATGTACCACCTATGATATGCTAATCTGGTAATCTAAACATGAGATAGATAGCAAGGTGAATGGTACCAATCATGGCATTAATGAACAATGTCGTGAACCACCTAATTCATTCATTATATATCTCCAACATTGTTCTTTGAGAAGGATATATGATTCAAGAATATAATGCTATGTTTTAATTGGTGGAGGGAGTTTCCAACTCACGTTTTGAGAGTGATTTTTAGGAGGGAAAAAATGGTTGTTTTTTGTTTTTTTTCTTTCTAATCAAGCGTGACCTTACATTCAAAGCCCATCCTTTCTTACAATGACAAAAGGCAGGCTTGTTCATTTACACGTGTCTCACTCTTACGCTACTTAAATGTTAAATCACAAATACATGAATGCATGTTATTCAAATCTCTATATTAAATTGATTAAACATTTTGTTTCCAGATATATTTCCTTTAAATTAAACAAGTTAGTTATTGCTTGATACTTACCGATGGCAATCACAAAACACTAAAATTGCATGTAATGGTCTATATAATATATAATAATTTATCAAGGTAAATTTACTTCTTTTTTTTTAATTCAAGGGAAATTTACTTGAGACTCGCTATATGTTATTGACGCAATAAAATGTTAAAGGAGTATTTTTTTTTTTTTGTCTTTGAAAATATGGTCATTTTTATTTTATTTTTAGTTTCTATATTCAATAAAATGTTAAGGAGTATTTTTTATTTACCTGAAAAATTGTTAGTTTGACAAGTCAGAATATAAATATAAGTGTAACTATAATTTGGAAGAGAATAAGCTTTATATGTCTAAAAAAATCAGAAAAAAAAATCTACGGAACTATATTTTACAGGATTTAAATTTTGGTACACAGGAAAAGTTAGAGAAAAGAGGATGGAGATTCTTTATAGTCAAAGCGAGAATAAAACTAAAATCTTAATACTCAATTTTTATAAAAATTAAAGAAGAAAAAATAGCCAATAGATCTTGACTGTGTGATTGAATGTATGGACCTTGACTGCAGGCAATCTAGGCTCGAGAAAAGAATGTGTGGATATTATTGTTATTACAAAGAAAGTCACCTATAGTGATACATAAAAAGTGTTACTATAGGTATAATATCAAATTGGTACAAGCATTTGACATATACTGACACTCAATTTTAGTGTGAATTTTGAGTGAGATTCAACAACATAACTTATGTGTTACTATAACCTATGTCTACACTTTTAGAAATTGTGGGAATAGACTTGTTAACATATCCCAAAATATATTGTGTTTCACTATAACCCATACTTAAATTATGAAAATATTTTAATTCATTTAAATATTATATACAACATCGATTTTTTCGAAAAATCGATGTCATCAAATAAGAAAAAAAGAAGTAAAAATACACTTTCAACATCGGTTTTTAATAAAAACTGATGTTAAATTGTGTAACTACATCGATTTTTTTTTTATTGAAAAATGATATTGTGTTATGCACACGAGGAAATTTTTTACATCGGTCCTGTGTCAGCAATGAAACATTATAACATCAGTCACAAATTAATAAAGGAACAAGTCTTTGTACAACAGAGAATAGTTAAAAAATTGTAGCAACATTGCTGACAAAGTATGGTTTTTTCTGCGTCTAAAATCTTAGAGAAAATAAATTTGAAATCACTAAGAATTTGGAGACAGGTAGAAAGCAACATGAATCAGAAGGTAGTTTTGGAAAACAGTAGAACATAAAGGAAAAAGTAATGAAAAATCATTCCCCACAAACTGTCAAATTTTAAAATGTAACACTAATGATTCATAAGCTTCAGAATTACATAAGCAAGCTTTATTTTAGAGCATCCCTACTAAATACTAATGCAAAATGAAGATATCATAGAAGCATGTATGTCAGCCATAGATTTTATAACTAGTCATTTTAATAAGGAGTACTCACCACTTCTCAGGAATTAGATTATCTCCAATCCTAGATACCAGGAAATAATAATCTAAAGTTTCAAATGTAGCTCCTACGTTTCCCTTCGAGTGGTTGAAACTAAAAATTTGGCAATAGAACAATGTCTTTAACATTTCAATTATTTATTATTTATTCAAATATAAAGTTGAATAAAACCAAAATCAAATTATAGTTCTAAATTAGAGGAAAGCTTAAGACGTATAAGATCAAAAAATGGAAAAAATGAACTTATTCAATCATTTATGATTTTAATGGTGACTTCTGGTTCTATATCCCTTGATTATGGAAAGAGCATATATAACAATGAGGGCTCTATAATATATAGCAGTAGGTGGTTAACAAAAGTTATGAGGGGGAAAACGTCATTGACCCTTGCATTGCTTTTCTTTCATACAAAAATGCATGATTCAACTAAAAATTACATGAAAAAAAAAGAAAACTGCATTGAATGTTAAATAACAATTTCAATGAATAAATTCTAAATTGGTGAAAGTGTGTCACTACTAGAAAATACACTTTCAACATCAGTTATTTTCGTCTTTCGACATCAGTTTTTAATTGATATTGAAACTGTCGACGTTAAAAGTCTGAACGTTAACATCGATTTTCCAAAACCAGTGTTAACAATAGTACACAACATCAGTTTAAACAAAAAATTGATGTCAACAAATAAGGAAAAAAAAGTGTTAGGATTTTAAAAACAAAAAACCGATGTTAAATTGTGTAACAACATCGGTTTTTACTTAAAACAGATGTTGCTGTGATGTAACAACACCGATTTTTAGTAAAAATAGATGTTGTTTCATGCGGTAGCAACATCAGTTTTTTATAAAAACCGATGTTGTTGCATCACAACAAGATCAATTTTCATTAAAAAAAATGATGTTGATACAGCACAACATCGATTTTTAATGAAAACCAATGTTATTGTTTTTATTTTTTTTAAATATGCTTTCTGTTTTATTAATTTAACCCAATTTTTACTTGTAAATTTTAAAAACAGACCAGACAATTTCAAATTTCAATATAATATGTAAATAATTAGTAAATTGAATAGTTTCAATATACATAAAATGAATCTAATTTTAAACCATACAATTATTTGACTACAAATTCCCTTAATCAACTAATGTTTCATTCCTAAGTCTAAGATAAAATGTATCTCACTGAATTCGGATTGCCTTCAATCTCCATGACTCCAGTGGTCTTTGATCAGCAAAATACTGCATCACATAATAAAACATAATTTAATAAGTATAAATAAAAATGAGTATAACAAATTACAAATAGTTTTGAATTAATTGGACAATTACCATGTCCCAGTTATCCCTGAAGCCTCCTTGAACTATCGTTGACATCCAATGCATGACATAATAGTCACACTCAGTGCTTCCTTTTTGCTTATTACACTAAATTCAATAACATAGTCAAATTTAAATTGAAATTTGTGTAAAATAGTAATAAAAGTTATTTTGAAGACATAAACCATTATTTAAATGACTTACTTTAACCACAATCCATTTAGTTGTAGCCTTTAATTTATTTCCTTGGCTATCATGGATTCCCTTCAAAGCATTGCTTAAGACAAACATGGAGACATATTATACAATTAACATATTCATGTCTTAGAAATAATAAAGTAAATGTGTTACGAATCACAACCAACCTGTTAATAATCCCCTTGAGGTAATTATCAGGCTTATTGTGTAACGAACAAAACCACACGACAACATTGTCCTTAGGACGTATAACGACCAGTTGCCAATGTGTCCTACATTGGACAACATTAAATTATTGTACTAAAATCAACATTATTTTGATTCAATTGTATAGTTTTACTTACCTATTCAAGTACACTCCAAGGAAGACATGTTTCTGTGAACTCTACATCCATTTCTTAAGATAGTCCTCGGATTCAAAATGCGATTGCCCTGATCTCTGTATGGACTGTGGCTCAATGAATCCATAGACAGAGGCAAAATTCGATTGCAGACATAACTCATTCATATGCCTATTGTTTTGAAAATAAAGTCAATTATGCATGAATATAAAACAATTAGTCATGTAATGGTAGACAATATAAGTGATTTACAAAAATTACAGTTGTAAAACAGAGATGTTCAAACATTGACCACCATGAATTATTTCAGAGATATCCTCATGCTTTATGTACAACGGGAAATTATCGTTATACACCCCAAACAAACTAGGGTCCCACGACACCTCAGTCTTATTGCTTTCCTAGTTTTCTTCGCAGGAGACAGCGAAGGTGCTGAGTAAGGGGTAGGAGGAGAGCTCGGTGGTGTAGTCATGATCCTGTACAAAACAAAATTAAATAAAGTTAACTAAAATGTCCAGTAAGTTATGAAATTGTAAAGTTGAAGATAACTTAATATAAAATAAACATTATATTAAATTATGTTAATTAATTCTCCTTCATCATGATCATTGCGATTTGCATGAACGTTGTCAATTTCTTCATCCCTGTTGATGTTAAGGATTTGTGTCGAGTAATGAGTCAGACCAGTATCAATGGTTGAGTCATCATCGTCAAGATTAATACCAATGGTTTTTCTATGTAGTACCACTGCCCACCTTTCATCAGAAGGATCTTGAACATAAAACACTTGTTTAGCTTGTTCTGCCATGATGAAAGGTTCATTTTGGTAAGCTACCTTCATAAGATCTACCAAAGTAAATTTCGAATCGTTGGTTCGCACACCGCTATTGCTATCAACCTACTTACACTTGAAAACACACAGAGTGAAGTTAACATAATTAAGCTCTCATATGTCATCAATGACTCCAAAGTAAGGCATGGATGCCATACGGGGATTGTGGTCATGCACAGAAGCAAAGTGTTGTGATTCAGCCCTAAGAGTAACCTCATTGTTTTGCATTATGCTCTTTGTGTAAAACGAGTACTTGTTGATATCGTATCCCTGCCAACTTCTAACATTTCTTTTAGGTCCATCTGCTAACTTCCTTATTATGTCAGAGGAAGATTCATCACTGAATATTGTATCTTTAAACCAATCCAGGAAAGTCTTAGTATGCTCTTTCAACAACCTATTCTTTGTCATTTTTGGATTACTGTCCTTAACTACGGCTTCATAACGAACTATGTATGGCAGGACTTCATTACTGTTATTCAATACATACAAATGAGCTTGGTGCAATTCTTGTAAACTAGGAGTTATAACATGCAACCCTCGTGAACCCTTTCCTCCCACTTTGTCGTCATGTCGGGTCTTAGGAAGCCCAATAGGTTTTGCCTTTTAAAGATACTCTGAACAAAATTCTACAGCTTCTTCTGCAATGTACCTTTCAACCATGGATGCTTCAGGATGGTGTAGGTTTTTTGTATACTCTTTCAAGATCTTTATGTATCGCTCGATCGGGTACATCCACCATAAATAAACATGACCACACAATTTAATTTCCCTTACCAAATGAATAAGTAAGTGAACCATTATGTTGAAAAATGACGAAGGAAAATACATCTCCCACTGACACAAGATAATTGTTGCTTCTTCTTCCAAGTCATATAACTTTACGGGGTCCACAACTTTGCTACAAATGGCATTGAAGAAAAAGCACACCCAAGTTATAGCATGCCTCACTTTGTTAGGCAAAATGTCTCGAATCACCACGACTAATAGTTGTTGCATCAACATGTGGCAATCATGAGATTTTAAGCCAACTAGTTTCAGATCTTTCATCTGCACAAGGTTCTTAATATTTGAAGAGTATCCCTGTGGAAATTTTACTCGGCGCTAACACTGACAGAAACTTATCTTCTCTTTCTTGATAAAGTGTGACATGCTGGAGGCAAGTATATTATTTTCTTACCGTCAGACCTAGGATGTAACTGTTCACGTATACTCATCTCAGCAAGATCTTGACGAGTGTTCAAACCATCCTTGGTCTTGCCCTGAATGTTAAGAAGCGTGACGATGACACTGTCACACATTTTTCTCCACATGCATAACATCGATACAATGTCTAACATCTAGATCAGACCAGTAAGGAAGATCAAACAATATCGACCTCTTCTTCCAAATGCAAGTATTACCTTTCAGCTTCTTTTGGGTCTTTCCAAATATAGTATGGATGTCCTCAACCCACTCAAGAAATTGTTCACCAGTTAACGGAATCGGTGCAATTTCATGCTCTTGACTTCCATTAAATGCTTTTTTCAATCGACGATAAGGATGATAAGGTTTCAGAAAATGTCGATGGCGAGTATAAACTGTTTTTCTTCCATGTTTAAGTTGTATGTAGCTCGTGTCCTGTTCACAGATAGGGCATGCACGATGTCCCTTAACACTGCATCCACTCAAATTGTTGTACACTGGAAAATCATTAATGGTACAAAATAGCATTGCACGCAACTTGACTGTCTCCTTTCGATACCCATCAAACACGGTAACCCCCTCGTCCCACAAGTTAAACGAGTCTTCAATCAAGGGACTAAGATAAATATCAACATTTCCTGGCTGTCTTGGACCCGATATCATCATAGATAACATCATGTATTTTCGCTTCATGCACAACCAAGGAGGCAAGTTGTAAATGACTAGCAAAACAGGCCACGAACTGTGCTGAGTACTTAAACTGCCAAAGGGATTCATTACATCACTGGCAAGTGCAAGCCTAAGATTTCTTGGCTCTTCGCCGAATTCTGGATACAAACGGTCAATCTTCTTCCACTGGGAGGAATATGCCGGATGGCAGAACAGTCCATTACAGTTTCTTCCATCTGCATGCCATGTAAGGTCTTTTGAGTCATCTTCGTTAGCAAACAGACGCTTAAATCTTGGAATGATCGGAAGATACCACAACACCTTCACCGGGGGGGGGGGGCTTTCTTTGTGCTTTCATCACTGCTAAGTCATCATCGTCTTTCACTTTGTACCTTGATACCCCACACCTAGGGCATTTATGCATTTCTTCAAATTCATTTCTGTACAATATGCAATCAGAACATGCACAAATTTTCTGATATTCCATACCCATCGGACAAAGTATCTTCTTGGCCTGATAGTAACTTCTTGGCAACATGTTTTCATCTGGAAGCATCTCCTGAACAACCTGAAGCAGTGAACTGAAGCTTTTGTCACTCCACCCATATTTAGCCTTCACATTAACCAGATTTAACACCGCTGACAATAGTGTCAATGACTTTTTGCACCCTGGATACAATGACTTCTTTGAATCACTTTCCAACATATCATAAATAGGGGCATGTGCTTGCTGAAAAGACTCATGTCCCAGATCACGAATCATATCCTCTAATTGATCTTCGATGTTTACATCAAGCGGTTCAGATTGTGACGCACTCTGCATGTCCGTCAATTCCCCATGCCATATCCATGTGGTATAATTATTCTTAATCCCATCACACAAAAGATGCTCCTGTATGTCGTCTAGTGTTCGATGTCTCCTATTCAAACAATTCATACACGGACAAAAATATTTGTCATCCCTATCCGGTCAACTTCTTTCGAAGGCAAATTCCAAGAACTATTCAACGCCTTCCTCATACTCAACGCTCATGGGACTTGCATTCATCCAACTTCGATCTATCTAATTAATAACTCGGTGATACTCACAAAGTTATTCCATGCATGAAAACCTCACTTTTTTCATTGAAGGTGTGGCCTTATCCCATTCAGGAAGACATTTTTTTAATAGTAGATTCATATGTCAAGGTTAAGTCTCTTTTCTAAAATTTAACAAAATTTCGGTAGCATTTCGCATTGATCTCCAAGTACACAACATGAAAGCAGTGACATGAGTTCCACCACACTCAAGTATGCACTCGGAGAACAAAGTGAAATGTATTGTACCAAAATTTCATCAAATTCAAGAAAACAAGCTCAACCTGTACATATAAATGTACTATAAAAAATGATTCTTCCCAAACTGTCCAAACGGACAATTCAAGGCTCAATATAACGATTAATCCAAACTGTCCGGAAGAATCACTATACTAAATCTCAAATGGGAAACTAAGGTTCACTAATAATGAACATCAATTGTATATAAAACAATAATGACAAGCATAAAACAATTTATACCAACATTCATAAACATAAAAGCATCAAAAGTTTTTGAAAGACATTTGTACCTGTGAAGAGAATTAGTAACAATAACAGTCAAATGTCGTGATGAGGATGCAAACACCAACACGAAAAGTGCCTACAAATTACAATTACAACTAGTGATTAGTGAGAATAAAATTTCCAATAATGCGCTTGAAATGAACTTCCACAATTTCCAATAATCCATTTCTTATTTCCTAGTCTAGTTGTTTAAGAACACATTTCCTATCTCAGGTCCAATCATAAAGAGTCACAAACAGTTTGGAAAAATTGACAACAATCAAAGTTTTGTCGATAAAAAAATAACCAATTAGCAAACCACTCAAAAAAGGATTCCAAACACCTACACGAGTCAAAACTGGTGCAACACTCATAACAAGAACTGTCTAATAAACAAACTAACATAGTTTCATATGTCCAATGAATCACAAAATTATTATATAGGAAGACTAAGAACAAAACCTTATTCAACAATGATTCACAAAATTATCATATAGGCATGCCATTTGTTTTCCCCCATTGCCATTAATGATTTAATTCACACCTATCATTGCATTACACTACTTAAGTACCATAGAGCATAAACATTTAACATAAAAGAAGAAGAAAAACATTAATTATGTGGTAGCCTATCATTCCCAAACATGTTACATTAGAGCAATAAATCTGTCCCCAAGCATTCCCTCCCATGCTAATGTCTTAACCTTGATCTTTTTCTCTCTCACAAACCCGCAACACAGCACCCTACTAATTTTCCCTTGGTTCCCCCTCTCACACATTGGGACCATCCTCCCCCTCAACAATACCAGTCACTAATATTACTTTATTGTTGGCATTATTTGTTCACCTTCAACGATCTGTAGCTAATCAGTAATTAAAAATAACAATATAAGCAAAAGGCATCCTGCAGGCCCACATTAAAAAGCATAACAAAAATTCAAGTAATGGAAGTTGTCATCATCATTAAAAAGAAATGGCAGCTTATGACTATATAACTATTAGAGTATATGGGGTCCAAATATTGTCAATGCCAAAACACCAATTGCTGCACAATACACAAAATAATTTAAGTCCATTCTGGAATTAAGTTCTAAAAAAAATTCATAAGCACAATAGACAACATAATTTAAGTCCATTCATTAGTAGAACCAACATGTAGATCAAGAGAAGAAGAAAAAATAAATTTTAGTGCTGAATCACATGTTTTAGGTTTATATGTAGCAGGAAATTAAAGTACAAAAAAACCAATAACAATGACAGAGGTTTAATTTCAGGTCAGTGTAGCACCGGTTTAATGGGCAATATAGGCGAGGAGGAACCAATGCATTTGGGAATCTCTAGAGCTTCTACCTCATATGTCTATTTCTAGTACCACTCAGTACTTATTGGAATGGAAGCATGCTAGACAACATACTGCTCATAATTAACCTCCTGAATCATAGATTTTTTTTACACACTTTTTCAGATTCAGCTGAAAAATAATCACAAAAAAGCACAAGTTTTATTTTTACCTAAAACAAGATCAAGAGACTTCGTTGTCATACATGTTATTCAATAATCCAAGTCAGAGCTACCAATACCAATACATGTTATAGGATAATTAGTTGTAACGGGTCCACATTAAGCAGTTAGACATAAGTTAAAAAATATGCAAGTAAAAGGACAATGCTTCTAAAGTGTTAAGTGGTTTTTAGACAAACATAGTTTACAAGCACACTCTCATTGTAGCTGATATTTGCAAGCATCTAAGTCTTGTGAACCATGGGATTATGACATTATGTGATGGTCACGCATATATATTTAAATGCTAAGAATGATACTTCACACATGTACGTGTATTCAATGCTTCCAATAAATCAAGTTAACATAACAAAGTCAAAGACAAAAAAGATAAAAAGGAAGCGGAAACGAAGCCATAGCTACCAATACCAATTTTGCACTGTTATTCAATAAACCAAAGCCTAATCTTATATGTCCAGAATCACATTATAACAACACACAGATTAGGCATTTTATCAAGCACTTGGTGGGCAAGAACAACTCTTCACATACCAATAACACATTCAACCCATACATTACCTTAAAATCCAAATAGTTAACATACAAAAGGCTTAGTTGCGAGATAGGTTCATTGCAAAGCTACTAACCTAGATTGAGAGACGTGGCCAGATTTGAAGTGCGACGGAGAGTCAGGTACCAAGATGGTGGGCAATGCGCACGGGTACGCAGTGACGTAATGGGTGGTGGCACGTAGTGTCGTAGTGGGCAAGGGAGTCAGGGTTTGAGGGAAAAAGGAGTAAGGGTTCAAAGGAGTAAGGGTTCGAGGAAGAAGAGCATAGTGACCAAGTGGTTTAGGCGCCAGACTATAATATAACATAATAAAAGACACAACATCGATTTTATGTGCCAAACCGATGTTAACTTACTTCTTTAACATCGGTTTTTTATTAGACCTTAAAAAACCGATGTTAACGTTAATTCATTAACATCAGTTACTTCATTAACATCGATTTTTTATAAAACTGTAAAAATCGATGTTAATGAATTAACATTAACATCGATTTTATAAATAACTGATGTTAACTTACTTTGTTAACATCGGTTTTTTTATAAAATCGATGTTAACAATGACATCTTATTTACAAAAATGCCACCGTGTTTTTTATAACATCGGTTTGTTATAAAATCGATGTTAAATTGACGATGTTAAAACCTATTTTTGTAGTAGTGTGTGAAAAGAAAAGCCATGCCCTATTGGACAGCTGGTACCCTTTAATTAATACCTAGTGATCTCTTGATACTTGTAGCTCCCAATCAAATACAGTATCATGATGGGAAAAAGCCCAAGCTGGCTCCCTGTAGGTGCCTCATGTGTTGCCATATCAACAAAAAAAAATTGAGTCAAAGGAAACAAAATCCAAGTACGACTTTGTCCAATGAAATTGGTGCTATGCTCTTTTCAAAAACAAGTCTTATAGTGGAAACATTTACATTAAGCACCTCAACAGTTTCATGGTAAGTGGAATCCTGCTCAGTCTTCTGCTCAACCAACATTGTATTCACGGAAAAATAATGAAGCTCCAATGCCTAATCATTATATGCAAAATCCTAAATCATGTTGTATATCTAAGAACTTTATATAGACCAAAAAGAACATCAACTAACTAGCAATGCAAGAAAGACTAAAAATACATCATGATTCATATTAGTAAAAGGCACATGTGGTAGTCCAAGGGATTGATTCTTCATGCAAGGCTTTTAAGTTAGGAGTTGGGACAAAGAACATAAAATTGGAGAATGTCCTCAACAAGACATACAATAGAAATAGATAATTAGCAATAAAATAGAACCGAATATTGCCCCAAACAAATTTAAGTGACTGTTGTTTTCTTATTAAAACTGTGTACTTGAGATGAGAATGGAAAATTATAGTTTAGTACTGACAAGGCACTAGTTTTCTTATTTTGTAGAGACTTTGGATCAACCGATGGCAACTTCACAAAAATCACTCATAACTATGTCAGTAAACAATACAAATTATAGTATGAAGAACTAACAGAACGATGGACAAGATGAAGATGAACAAAGTATCAAATCCAAATCTTAAACGATAGATACAACAAAGATGAACTTGAAATGTGCTTGAAGCTTTAAATGAGATGAAGAATATGGAGTTTTGACTGCGAGAGTGAGATACCCACGAGAGCGCGTGCAAACACGATACATAATTTCAATATAGAGTATATTACACTTGTACCCCTTTGTTTTTCTCAAATTGCACTCCCTTCTGTTAACTTGCTTACTAACGTCAATTGAATTATCTGAGTAGACGAAATTGTCCATTAGAGTAAATTATACTCGCACCCATGTGTTTTTATCAAATTGCACTTGATACTCCTCTCTTTTTATACATTACTTTTATCCCCTTCTGTTAACATCGTTAAATCAGTGTCTAAGGAACCAAACGCAATGGTGATGGTGGCGAAAGCTACGACATGGGATGAGGAGGTGGTGGAGGTGGATATGACAATGACAGCTACGGTGATAGCGATGACTATGGTGGAGGCGATGACTATAGTGGTGGTGGTTACTTTGGCGGGAGTGAGTGCGCTCAGACGTCATATTGGTGGGCGAACATGAAGATGAGGAGGAAGAGATGATGCTGCCGTGGGAGAGGGAGAAGAAGGAGGTGGTGGTGGTGGTAAGTGAAGATGGGTTGTTGAAAATGAGAGTTTGTAAAACCTAAGATGTTATTTTGAGGAAGAGGAGGAGGTTATTTTAGACATAAATTTTTATTAAAAGTCATTGACTAGTATGTATATACTTTCTGTTAAATTATTAAACAATGTTTAAAAGGGAGGGAGTTTGGGTGTAATGTGAGCTAAACAATTAAAGATTTTTTGGTAGAGTGTAAAAAGGAGGAGTATCATATGTAATTTTGAAAAAACACTTAGGAGAGTGTAATTTACTCTTCAATATATTATTTTAACACTATTTTTTAATTCTCTAGTCTATAGTGACGCTTGCCAAAAAAAAAAAAAAAGGTAATTGTAGTATTATTTTTTAATCTGCTGGAGTATTGTCACAAATGAAGAAAAAACGTAGGTAAAAGATCATTTAAGTGACATTAAGTGTCGTGTCATTATAGGATGTGTGTATCTATATGACTATTTTTTGTAGTGTGTGGATATGGATGGGAAAGAATGTGTGATTGGTGTAAAAAGAATTGGGGACAAAATTTTAGCAATTAAGTTTATGGTTGCACAAAAGATTCCAACAATATGAAATGATTGTATACAATGAGAAATTGATGTAGTATTATTGAGGAAAAGATAACAAAAAAAATCAGTCAAGGTTGTTTGGATACATTGTCTTAGGTGACATTAATGAGAAGAGTAGATAAGTTTTAGTTGACGAAAAAAAGGATAAATGAGACTATAAAGGACATTAGAAAAAATTAAAGAGATTTTTTGATAAATAACATCTTTGGTCTTTAACCAAGTGTCTAAGTTAAATGATGTCATGTGATTATGTAGTCGATTTCACCATGTAATAAGTCTTTGTTATTATATATTTAATGAAATAATGTTTTAAAGACAAATAAATATATTACAAATTTGTCAAACACTTTTTTAAAACAAGCAATAAAAAAGCTTTAAAAATGTTGATCTACACAATTATGTAATAAATTATGTATTGTCCCATGGATGAAGCTCAATTTTATAAAACCATTTTTATGTTTAAATTGAATGTGTTTTCTAAAATGAATTAGAGATTGAATTGTGACCTTTTTAAGTGCAATAAATTATGTATTATAATTTTTTTGTTTAACTTGCAAGATTGATATAGTTTTGATGAACTTGCTTAAGATTCTATCTATTTATTAGATATCAGAAAATCCTTAAAAATAAGGTGTCAGAAGATATTTAGAAGTAAGAAAATAATTTTTAATTAATATTAAAGGAATGTTCTAACACAATAGGATCATATTTTTGTTAAATCTATTTTTATTTTAAGAAAAATTAATAATGACAACTCTAGTGAGTGGTGACAATGAAGCCGTGTTGGTGGTGTTGAGTCGACTACAGCGAACTGAGAAAGTTAACGTGACAAGGGTGAACGAAAGAAGAAATGAAAGAAAATGGGGGAGTGTGGGAAGTTGGAAGTCAAAAGGAAAAGGATGGGGTGTAGGGTTTTGAGTGAGTGAGAGAAAGATGTCTTTTTAAATATTTATCATTCCTTGAAATATTTTTATAAAAAATGTTTGTTAAATATTTATCATTTATTGGAATATTTTTATTTTTAATTTTAAAACAAAAACAATAAAAAAGATAGAATAAGAGAAAGTGAGAAGTTATTTTAGAAAATAATTTTCATTCCCATTCTTTTACAAGAGAATAAAAAGATGGAAAAAAACATGTGTAATATAGATTCCTGGAAATGAGTTAGGCATGAAAACTATTTTTTGAAACTTATAACAATTATAGAAATGTTACATTCCCATGAGGAATGTAATTTCAAACTGGGAAACACACACCCGTAGAGAATATTTTAGTCTTGAGGATATTTTTTTCATTGATATTTTTTTTAGTCTCGAGAATATTTTTTTACTAGGAATATAACATGAGAATATTATTCTTGGATATTATAAAAAATGTGTTTGGTTAATTATTACAATTGATTGAGATTATTTTTTATATTCCAATGTGTTTGGTTGAGTTATTTTTTCATGGGAATGTAAATTATAATTATTGAAATTTTCTTATTAAAAACTCTCGTTACATCACTTGTCCGCTCCCCACATATTTGATGATTTACGATATTTGATAGATGAGCAATAATTTCCTATTAAAAAAGAGCATTGGAGGAAAAGGAAAAATTATCATAAAATGTAGGAATGAAATTGACAGTAAATCAAATTGTGAGAATATTAATTAGGCAAGAACAAAATTTGCGGGGTTGAAAAAAATTTAAGCATGTATCATGAAGAAACAATGTGAGAGTAGTAGAGTATTGATTAGTAGTAAGTTTCTCTAGAAGCACTTTTAGAAGAAGAAAATAAGAGTAAAAAAATGAGATGGACTTCTCCATAAGTAAAAATAAGTTCTCCATTAGCTAATTTGTAGAAGCTCACCAATGTAGCTTCTCTAAAAGATGAGATAACATCTACAAATTAGCTAATGAAATACTTATTTTAGCTTATGGAAAAGTTCATTTCATTTTTTTTCTTCTTATTTTTCTCTTCTAGAAGTGCTTCTAGAGAAGCTAACATCCAAACAGGCTCTATATATGAATTTTTACTCACGAAGATGTATTCATGTTCCATGGAAATAACTTTTCCCACCTCCTCTGTCGAAACTAAATATTGGTAGAACCTGAGATTATGTATTTCTTGAGAATAAAATACACCAAGATTAATTTTTTCATGACCTTATAACAAATGTGAGATAATTTATTCTGAAACAAACTTCCCCTAAGTCTTTGGAAAAGTATGGAGTGAAAAACTGGAATTTGGGGGTGGGTGGGAATAGTAACAGCTAACCCAAACCCATGCAGCAGAGTTCGGACTACGAACTCGATCCACGCAAAGACCAAGAAGCGAGGCCCACGTTGAGAGCACATCCACAGTTGACAGTTGTTGCAGTTGTTAATTGCTTATTAACGACCAATGAGCTCCGATCTGCTGTGACCTTCAATGGATTCACAAAACTGGAAACACTCTCTCCTCTACCTCACCTTCCTCCTCTCAATTCTCCACCTCACGCAGAACCATTTCTCGCACAAACTCTTCGTCGGCAATGAAACGGTGCGCGTCAAGAAGAACCCCATCCTCCCCCTCCGTTTCCGTTCCGACGGTACCTTCAAGATCCTCCAGGTCTCTCTCTCTCTCTCTCTCTCTCTCTTCATTGGATTTCATTTTTGAACTCTTTGAAAATCCTTCCATGTCCACCTGGCAGGTGGCTGATATGCACTACGGCACTGGAACTAGCGTGACACGGTGCAGGGACGTGTTGGCCTCCGAGTTCGAGTTTTGTTCCGATCTTAACACCACTCGTTTTTTAAAGCGTATCATTCAATCTGAGAATCCTGATTTTGTTGCCTTTACTGGTACTTCATTAATTAATTTCGTTTTTTTTTTTTTTTTTTTTTTTTTTTTTTTTTTTTTTTTTTTTTTTTTTTTTTTTTTTTTTTTTTTTTTTTTTTTTTTTTTTTTTTTTTTTTTGCATCGACGGTTAAAGTAGCATGGTAGTATTAATTTGCTTTCTTACCAAAAATAGAAAAGGTAGCGTAAATATATCTTAAACAATTCTTGGTCAGACTCAGGGTCCCTTTCTCTTCCCCGATGAACCGGAAGTTAAGACAAAAAAAAAAAAAAAAGGTGTGAAAAATGTTACGGTTATCTTGCACTTGTAATAAATTTTGATAGCTTGTATTTGTAACGGTAATCTGGTGCGTATTGTCTATATAAAAATGTTTACCTATTTGGGTAATGTTTGTTCAAAGAACTACCGGAGTAGTAGTTGTTT
>PYAF01002582.1:377557-461927 GCA_007407185.1 Glycine tomentella
CCTTTCTCTTCCCCGATGAACCGGAAGTTAAGACAAAAAAAAAAAAAAAAGGTGTGAAAAATGTTACGGTTATCTTGCACTTGTAATAAATTTTGATAGCTTGTATTTGTAACGGTAATCTGGTGCGTATTGTCTATATAAAAATGTTTACCTATTTGGGTAATGTTTGTTCAAAGAACTACCGGAGTAGTAGTTGTTTGTTTTGGTAAATCATTTTTGTTCACTGGGTATTGAGAACCATGGAATCTTTGTTATTGTTATTGATATTGATTTGGACTATCTGGAACATGACCATATGATGATATAGTGTAGAAACAGGTGCTAGGTTCTAGGCTTTAGCTTAGGATATATTCCAAACCATAGGATTTATTTTTATCGGTAGGAATCGGAGGCAGTGTTAGGGGGTTTACAGTAATTCATGCACCCTGCTCAACCAATTGAGTTAGACCCCATTGACAAACCATAGGGTTTATAGACATTGATGTGTGATTTAAATATTTGATTACTTTGGTTTTAGTCATTTCTTTACAGGGCTACAGGCTTCTCTTTCTAAATGTGTTCAGCACAGTGGGATTTAAACACTCTGACTGAAAATAAATCTCCCTCCTTACTTCTCGTTAGTGGAACTGAATCAATGATTACCTTATCTCCATTCAATATCTTAGATGGTTGAACTAAACCGTGCCGGCTCCATAGGTTGTTTTTTTATTTTTATTGCTTAGTTGCCAACTTGCCATACAGCATCATTGTCAGTCCCAAGCTTGGATAAAGGATGAGGGTTGTATTAGACTCTCAGCAGCCTACGTTAAACTTGTCTATATATCTATCATGGATCATTCACGCAAAAGTTTGGTGTCTAACCAAGCCAAATGACATCATGTGCTTAAAAACATAAGCGTGGTTGGACGAGAATAATATTAAGATGGGTGATCTCTTAGGAAGTCTTCATGTTGTACCTCTTCACCTAGTGGGATGAGCCTTTTGTTGTTCTTTTGTTAGTTGCCATATGTTACTCAACAGGACATTTTGTTTTATTAATACTGAACTATTTCCAGTGAGTGTGTGTTGTGTTGTGTTGTTTTTCTTGTGCTTACTGCCTAATTAACATGGATTCAGTTCTTGCAATTAGGAGATAATATTTTCGGATCAAGTTCACCCGATGCTGCAGAATCTCTGTTTAGAGCCTTTGGCCCTGTTATGGAATCAGGACTTCCTTGGGCAGCAGTGTTGGGAAACCATGACCAAGAATCAACTATGGATCGTGAAGAGTTAATGTCTTTAATCTCTCTTATGGATTATTCAGTCTCACAAATCCATCCATCAGATGATTATCTCATTAATCCTTCTAAAGGTGGTGTGATGACTAAAATTGATGGCTTTGGGAATTATAACCTAAGAGTGTATGGTGCCCCAGGGTCCATGCTGGCAAACAGCACTGTTTTGAATCTTTTCTTTCTTGATAGTGGAGATAGGTCTGTTTATCAGGGAATTCGAACTTATGGATGGATCAAGGAGTCTCAACTTAATTGGCTTCATCGTGTTTCTCAAGAATTCCAGGTAACAACAAACTTATCTTCATTTAAGAGTTGTGCTCACTTACCATACATTTAAGAGTTGCTAAACATGAATGTTTTTGATGATTATAAAATATGAAGAGACTAAGCGTTATCTACTTATCGTCATATACTTCAACTTTGACATGCTTCTTACCCTTGATTGTCTTTATTAACTTATATTTCTGAGTTATTTTCTACAAACAAATACAATCTTCATAATTTTCTCCTTTTCTTGGTAGTGATTTTATACTTTTTCTACAAGTATATTTTCTATGGGAAGTGTGACAAAATATTGTGTATCATGATAAGTTTTAGCTTTGCTATAGTATTTATTTAATTGTATTGCAGAAAAGTTGCCCAAGAGGAATAGAACATAGTGACATGTGGGCAAAGTATTATGTATAGTACACATGAACTATCAGACAGTAGGTGGAAAAAATGATATTCGGCCCTAGGAAAGTTAGAAAATAACTCAGGCATGTCAGATAAGGAAGCAATTTCTGTCTTGAAATAACTTTTGATGTGCTTCACACCAAGGTTCATAAATATATGAAATCATACTATAGCATGCTCAGGAGTGACATAAATCTTCTTTCTATGGTTTTAGCTCTTTAGTAATGAACATCAACTGAGTCTTTCAATAGCTAACTGTGTTTGACTAGAAATTGTAATAACTATTAGAGAAAAGAATATATAGGGGCAGGGCAGACAGTATAGGTTACAATAAATTTAATATTTTTTCCCACTTCTGTTTTGGCTTTTAGTTTCACCCTGTATCCTCGTAACCTAACTCCTTAAAATTAATTAACACATAACCTAAAAAAGGTTGAATGCTGTTAGAAAAATGTTAGTCCTTTTATCAGAACAGTATTATTTATTTCTTATGCAATCATGCACTTCTGTCATTCATAGGACACGGCCTTTCTTTTCCCTTGAGGGAGCTTTCCCAGATGTAGACCCCATTAACATCTTGCAGGTCACACACTCTAACAGGGACAAAAGCAGGATCCTCTTCACCCTACCGATGTTATTTCCCCCATGAAACCCCCAGCACTTGCATTTTTTCACATCCCAATCCCAGAAATTCCACAGCTGTTCTACAAAGAGATCATAGGACAGTTTCAAGAGGCTGTGGCTTGTTCGCGAGTGAACTCGGGAGTCTTGCAGGCCTTTGTCTCCATGGGAGATGTGAAGGCTGTGTTCATAGGCCACGACCACACCAACGACTTTTGTGGAAACTTGGATGGCATATGGTTTTGTTATGGTGGTGGCTTCGGATACCATGGCTATGGGAAAGCAGGGTGGCCAAGAAGAGCAAGGATTATACTTGCTGAACTTCAGAAAGGAAAGAAGTCCTGGATGGACGTGCAGAGAATCATGACTTGGAAACGCCTTGATGATGAGAAGATGAGCAAGATTGATGAACAAATCCTATGGCAGTCTAGATGACAATGCTACTATTACTTCGCTGTTACACGTACCCACATGGCACAATGCATGTTATATCTGTGTTGTTCACTGTATTAGTATTAATGCAGTATTTTTTTTACATCTTTTTGTTCATTACTATTCTGTATTCCTCTTGCAATTATGCTTTAATATCGTGCTAAACACTCATTGATTTGTTAGTGACTGTCAGAGTCTGTAAATTGTATCATTCCACGAACTTGGAAACTAAATATCTTATTTGATCAACGGGTGATTGGATCAAATGGTACATATTGATTTTCCTTAAATGAAGTCCTACGTTCGATCTTTATATATGGGAAAAATTCCTGTCTGGACTCTGGAAGTGTTTATTCCATCGTACTGTAGAAATTCCTAGTTCAAACAGAATTGTGATTTTGACCCAAAAGAAAATCTTAGTTTGAGATCATTTAAATTGTTCGTTGTGCTTCAATATATTTGGTCAATAATGCTTCTGCTTGTGCTGTAGATAAGTGAAGACAGCCACATTCCACTTGAGTTCCAAATTCGATCCCTTGTCTTCCCTTTCGTTAGTGATATGTATTTTAAAGCTATGTTTAGGTTGAGAGAATGGAAAAGGCCAATGGAAAGAGAGAAAAGGGAAAGCTAAACCGCTACTCCCCGAACTCAATTTATTTAGAAAGTATCATGATATTCATTACATGCAAATGGAAGTTGTCTAATCTTAGCTTACCATTATACTTGCATGACTTAGGTTTAAATAAGGGTTCCCTATTGGTAAGCATATCGTAATCGCATCAAAATTCTAACCATGTACACTGATTTGCCGTTTGAAATAAAGAAAGCTTTCCCACACCCTAAACTGCTTCTCATAAAAATAAAATAAAAAATCAGTACGTTTCTTCTCCTTCAAAAACTTCCCTGTTATTTAAGCTGCAAACACTGCAATTAATAATGAGTTGCATTTGTCTTTTTTTTTTTTTTTACCAGGATACATAAAAATTTGTAAACTTAATGTACTTGATATTAACTCATTGATGAAGTTTGAATTATGTAATTTTTTTAATGAATAAACTAATTTAAATAACATTCTCTCCTAGAATATTCTTTATCCAATGTAATAAAATTTTATTTATAATTAAATTTTTTACAATAATATTTAAAATATGCAACAAAGAAAAAAGTAATATTCAAGTGGTATTTTACTATTTTACACCAAGCATCCATGTTTTTCTTTTTTGGTTGTGACATCAAGTAGACCTAAGATGAGGAAGAGAATTGGGCCAAAGCCCACTTCTGCCCCAATACCAATATTACTCATTGGCAATTGGAAAAAACCGTTAGGAAGATAATTTGAATTTGTGAAGAAAACAACAACAATAACAAAAATGGCGGCAACCAGTGACGAAGAAATGGAGTCACTACTCTCCGCGTTCGATCAGATCTACGAGGTATTATTCGAATTCGATGCAAACAATTGCTATTATTATTATCAATGTTCTATAATCATCAACGCTTAACCCTAACACAATGATTTTTTCTTTGTTCGTTTTTTCAATTTTGCGTTAATTTTTGCTCAGGATGCGAAGAGCGGCATTTCGGAGATGCAATTGCTGCAATCCAACTACGACGCAGAGTCTAAGATGCGTGAATCGCTCCAAATCTCTAGCAACGCCCTCAAAAGAGGTTCGTTATACTATAATACGCAAATTAAAATTTTCGCGTGCCGTATTTTTTGTAGCTGGATTCGGTTGCAGAAAATGACAGGTTGGCAAAACTGTACTCGGAGTCCTTGAAGAATCTTGCAGATCAGGTACTTCGGTTATGAAATTTTGCGACCTTAATTGGTAGTTGTGACCGCAATTTAAATTTAGATATAGTTCTTTAGATGTTTTTAGTATTGTTTTCTAATCAGAATTAGAGTTTTACCTCAGCGCGATAACGGTTTGCACTAAAGATTGATGCTAGTGAAATTTCAATTCTAACTTGAGAACAGTGTGGAAAGTACTTAAGCAACTCTCTATGATCTATCTAACTATCTAAGTTTTGTCTTTTATTTTAAATTTAAAACTAACTGATGGTGTGACGTGCAGCTTGACTATCGTACAAAATGCCTGAATTTGAAAGAAGAATTGGAAAGAGCGAACAATGAAGTTTTGCTTAAAGAACACGTGAGTTGCTTTCAGGATTTTGAATATTTCTGCTGTGAGATTTGATTTGATTACGAAAGAGAATATTACCAACGCGGTGTGGATGATATGTTATGGTTTTTGAGCAGGGACATAGGAAGGAAGTGGAATTGCTTAAGCGAGAATATGAGCAAAAAATTGTGTGTTTAGAAGCTCAAGTTAAGTGAGTATTCATGATTCAGTAAACATTGAGTAAATAGTCAGATTAATTTTTGAAAGATTTATTAGTCCTTGAAGGATGAAGATTACATATATGGTATCTATATATGCATTTAGAAAGTGTTTCCATGTTGAAATCTCTTGCAATAAACAAATTGCAATTGTTTGATGAAGATCAAATGACTCAAATTTCGTATACATGTTTTTAAGTACAATTTATCCAAATAAAATATGAATGATTTGATCTTCATCCATTGATTCTGACTTGCTGACTGCACGAATGAGAGACAAATTTGTCTTCAAATGGAGAAGTTGTCAAGCAAACTAGCATTTTAGATTCTGTGAATGAGAAAACAAACATGTTTAATTGTCTTAATCAAATTATTTATGGAGATTCTGAGATTCATGACATCATTGACATGGGGGTTAATTTGACTGAAGAAATGCACATTTAGGGACTTTAGGTTTAATTTTCATCGTTCAGGGACTAGTATGAACTTTTAAGCACTAATTTAATTTTTTACTCGGAAAAATATGTCAATCACTGAACTGAAGTTTTGTTCTGTTGATGGTCATGGGGCTGACCTTATGTCAGGGAATCTGTACACGAGAAAGCAACATATGAAGCAACCATAAACCAACTCCATGGAGATTTAGCAGCACATAAAAGTCATATGCAGGTTCTAGCAATGAGGTTGGACCAAATCCATGATGAAGTGGAATCAAAATGTGAGGCACTTTGTTTACCACTAAAAGCATGGATTTTCTTTGCCTCAAGGGTTGTGATATATCCATACGTAGGTCAAATGATCTGAAGTTTTGTTTGCTTTTGCTCATTATTATCTGACAGATAATTCTGAGGTTCAGGACTTGAGGGTATGTCTTGCGGTTGAGCAGGAAGAGAAAAATGATTTGAACAGAAAAATCCAAAATCTGGAAAAGGAATGTAAGACTCTGATTTTATTCCCATGTCATGTCTCTATTCCTTCCCAAAACCAGTTTATTTATTGTTATATTTTGAGCATTTGGTCTTATACATGTTACCTAAAAATAAGTGGGAAGCTTTTTTTTTTTTTTTTTGTGTGTACCCTGCAGTGCTGATTTGTCAAACAAAATTGGTTGACCAGCAGCAGGAAATGACCTCAAATTGGCATGTGGAAACACTTAAGCAGAAAATCATGAAACTGAGGAAGGAAAATGAGGTCCTGAAAAGAAAGTTCTCTCACTCGCAAGAGAGTAAGTAATGTAGGAAAAACTCAAACTAACAATAGCAGCTTTGGGTTCACGAGGATAAAGTATATATATAATGGGGTACTATATACTTTCTAAGCAATGAGATCAAGTCTTTCTCTATCAGTGTATGACGATGTATAGGGAAATCAAATCATTAATTATTTGTTTTTGAGTTGAACTCAACCTGGTTGGACTAAAGCCAATACGATTATTATATAAAAAGGTGGTAGCAAATTTTAGTTTAATTACATTCTGAAGATTCAACTCAACTAGTTAAGTTACGATAGTTTCTAACTAATTAACTAATTTAGGCGTTTAATAGTCATTAAACTTTTTAAATGAATTTTTAGGTTTTTAAAAGGTTGATTTATATACTAGAAAGACTTGCAAAAATAAATAAATAAGATTTATTTCTTATATTTTAAAAGAAAAATGTTAGAAATATGAAACAAATATATTTTAATTCTTATGGTACAAGCAATATGATTGATTGCACTTTCGGTTAGGTGAAAAACTCTTATTACCAAAGTATTTTTTATTCAGCGTGCAAGTTTTTACATTTTACAAATGAAAAATAACTACTAAACAACAAATCTGTTTTGAGAAACATGCAAGTCTTTATAAGATAAAAGTCTAAATGTATATAATTCATTTTCTCGTTAATAGGATGTTTTGTGTAGAAAGATGTTCATATATTATTATTCTATGATAAATTATATTACTTTTGCAAATAAGAACTTCTCTGCTTAATAAAATGTTTTGCCTTTTATTTTAATTAATATTTGTAAAATAATATTTTGTTTAGAATAAACTCTTTGAATATTGTTAAATATATCAACTATGAATATTATATTAATTTAATTATAACATTTAACTAATCAATGAAATTTTAAATGAGTTATTGTTTTAGAGGACATGTGATAAGTTGAGCTACGTACGTATATAATACTTGTTAAAAGGTTTCTGTTTTCCTGTGACATTATTATAAAAAAAATCTTATTAAAAAATTTTATCAAATTTGTGAAATCCTAATTGTAAGAGAGATGATAATCATTTTCACATTAAAAATCTTTTTTTCCCCTCTTTAATTAATGATAGAATATGTTATAATATGTATCTACTTGATTATATCGATTTAGCTGTCTTACAATTTTTTTCATGTACAGAAAATTTATATAGTTTTTTTTATAACAAAAAGATTTAAAAAAAAATTAATGTGATAGGAAAATATAAAATATTACAAAAATGGTTATAAGTTTTATTTTATGAATAACATAATTGATAAAATATTACCTTTAATCCCATATACCTTGATTTTCACGGTAACTTTTCAACATTACTGGGAGAAAGCATAGTCCATGTATCACACCAAGCAAAATTACCCTATGATCGATGTTTGACAAATGACACGACCCATGATGTGAAGTTTCTGAACAAAACTTACAAAAACATTTCCGGAACATGATGGTCGATGTTCAGTGTGTGTCACGACCCAAAGCAGCACACCCAAAAAAGTGTCATCTTAATGGGTGTCAAAAGCTGAGGCCCAAAGCAGAAATTTTATCGCCTCTCCAAACTAAAAGCCCAGAAAAAGATCATGCCTTTTTGTGAGGTCTACAGTGGATCGGACCATTGGTTTTACCCTCACCATGGGATATGAGAGAAAAATAAGGATAATGATAAAGAAAAAAAATAAAAAACAGAAGGAAGAAATACTCAACATGTGTCTGCAATTTCATTTTTCTCTTTCTTCATGGAAGTGCTTTTGTTTTCCCTTTCAGCAATATTTTATGTTTTGTTTAACCTGTGTATAAAAGATTACATTACAAACTTAAAGAGGTTACTTGAGTGAAGTAAGGAAATATCTCACATATAATATATTACAAGTTTAAATTTTTTTTTTGTCTCTTTGAGCTAAGATAAATGTAATTACTTTGGTAAAATATTCTTATGTTCAGAGATTTTCTTATCTTGGACTAAGATGTAATTTCCTCTCCCAAAATTTCATTAATCAAAATAGAAACAAAGTTGCATTACTTTACATTGATCAAAATGATTATGCTTATTACAATCGAATTGCTTTTAGTCACATAAAATACAAAATTTTAACAATTATTAAAAAAATTAATAGTTGATATATTACTTGCATATAGACAATAAAATATGAATTGGTTAAAATTAATTCTTTATTTGTATTAATAATTAATATGATTTTTCTTTTTTAAAGTAATGATTTACTTTATAGGAGTTGGATTCCATGTCTCAATTGCATTAATTTATTTCAAGTTAAATTAATCCTTTACACTCTGACTAATTATCTTTTAAGGTCCCAAGTACTATGGGGGCAAGGTTTATTTATAATTAAATGTTTACAAAATAAAATATGTGCTGTTAATCATGTGTCATAAGATAGCAACATGCATGAGAATGCATGAGAAATGCATCAGAAACTAAGTCTAATAATTCATTATCTATCTTGCCCTTTGTGATAACTTATCTTTATTATTAACACAAGTAGACAAGTAGAAGGTTATAATTTCTATAAAAAAATATAAAAAATTCTTATCTATCAGTAAGTTCCCTTTCATTTCCCCTCTTAAGCAAGCCTTCAAGCATAACATATATGACTTGAATTAATTAACATCTGATACACATGGGAAAGAGGTGAAATATTATGGATAGAAAATTAAGTATGTGTATTGATTGAATCGCTGTAGTTAGGTTGATCTAAGCTCAGGAGTTGGCTTACATGAGTTCAAAATTGCAGTTTCTTTTCTCCTAAATAACACCAAAATGATTAAAACACACACATTCTTTCCTAGTTAGAATGCCATCTTGAAAGAGGTAGACACAAATTTTATCACATAAAATCCTATCACAATTTATTTAAAAACTTACTAACTATTAAATTTTAAAAGAATAAATCACATGTTTAATTAATTATTTGTATAACATGACTATCTATCCTCTATTATTCAACTATAGTAAAAAGAGAATCTAGAACCCACCGTGCCCATCCATTTGAATAGACGACGACGACAACAGTAACAGTTGTCATCGTCACTGTTGTGTCGATGTATTAAACGCTGCAAAAAACATATGTTCGGAGACAGACATAGCAGATTTAATTACGAACAATCACTGAAACCATGATCGCTGTTCACTCTTATTTTTAGCATTAACTACCCACAATTAATGTGACTTAAAATTAATGCACGTGACAGTGTAATTACTCATTTATACGTGTTGTTAATTAAGCAATAAGCATTATCGATGGAAATTAATTAACACCAAAGTTAACCAACCAACCTTAAAATTTCCCACTACTCTCACAGTCAAAGTGTGAGAAAGTGGTGAGAATGAATAAAGAGGAAATTTAGAAGATCAAGCAAAGTGACATTCCTTCCTTCATTTCTACCAAAAAAGAAAAAAACAAAGTTCCATATGAAAGGGTGTTAAAGCAACCCATGCATGCCCACCAACTCAGCTGCAATGATGACACTAAGTGGAAGTGGAGTCTTTTTAAAGGTGACAAAAAAGCTTGTATCATTAAATTCGATATCATCTCTGGTTTGTTAAATTTTCCATGCAAATCAGAAAGTAGACAGCATGATTCATATTATGCATATTCAAATATTTCCTCCCTTCATCAACAACCCTAGTAGTTGGTTTAAATGAAAAGATGGTTTTCTTCTCTCTTTTTAAGAAAATAAAATACATTAACACTCTAATTCATATACAAATGTTCCTTTTTTTTGTGAATTGAGATATTTTTCGTCCAAAGGCTAGAAACTTATACTTCGAACTATTATAATTTATTTAAGGGATCAATTTTTTTATGGTTTAAATCATATGTATTTTTTTATTAAAGATAATATTATTTGAGTTCGATAAAATTAATATAGATGATGAAGTTCCCCCAAAGTATTTAATCAACACAATTGTATATCTAAAATTTGAATCCAAGACCACAACATCAGCTTTTTCAAACAAATGATCTCGAAACCATGAAGACATATACGAATGTTTAACAAAAGCAAACAAAACTCACAAGAAGAAGGTTATTGATTTCTTTTAAATAAAATATTGAGTTGAATTTTTTAATTAAAAATAAACTTAACAGTAAATATTTTTTGCTTGTAATTGACTGATATGAATTGAATTGAATTGAATTGCAGTGTAAGTGGTGAATAATACGAGGGAAAAAAGATAAATAAATTTTTGGCCTGAAGGAATGTAGTAGTTAGTAGTAGTAGGTTTGTTAAAGATGACGATATGAGCAAAAAGTGTGAAAGTAGAATCTAGTCCTATATCTGTTGAGAGAAGTGATGGGTTTAGGCACTGCAAAGAGAATCGATGTTGGGAGAGAACTTGAAAAGTCGAGCCACAATAAGGAGAGGGAGGGGTTGGTGTCGGGCACGCCTAGCCTTCTCTTCTCTTCTCTTCAAACTTTGTTTGTTTCTTTATGCCTACAACAGTACCTCATAGCTTAGTGGGCGGTGAACATTGGCTTCATTCCCTTTGGCGTTTTCCCATGCTCCCCCAACTCACACCTTATTCTCTCTTCTCTTCTCTCATACATACATACCCTCCAAAATATAATGTGCATGCAGTGATCTTTCGGGTATTAGCACTCAATTCTATGCACACCATAAACCTTCCTCTTTTCCCCTTTGTGCCCATTCTTTGATTTTATGTGCGTAAATATTGTGCATGTGTGTTGTCTATGATGATAGAGATGAGACAAGAAAGAAGATACATACAATGATTTACTAACATACACATACTTGTATTTAGTTTCATTTGGTTAATAAATTATAACTACAAATTATCTTAAAATATATTAATGACGTAGTTTACTAACACACTCGTATTAGAAAAATAAGTATGTGTACGGTAACATGTTTATGGGATTTGTTATCATACACACATTTGTATTTTAATACGACCGCATCAACAAAATAAGTTATGACGAGAGATTCTTTTGAAATATATTAATGATGTAATTTATTAATGTATTTGTACTAAAAAATATGTGTATGTATGTTAACAAATCTCATATATATAATAAATAAATGATTATTTTGATTTCTAATTGTGTAAATCAATGATAATTTACTCTTGGAACTTTAATCATTATGTTCTGTCTACAACTTAATATTAAATTAATCTTAAAAATATAACTTAATGTTAATTTTCAAACATTATAATTTAATTAAAAAATAATCCTAATAAACTTAAATACATGAAGTAATTAATTGTACAATTTTTACAATATGCATGACTAATAAAAAAAATCAAAAATTAAATTATTATAAGTTTAAGATTCAAGAATCAAAATAATTATTTATTCTTTATATATAATTAAACTTATTTTTGTAATTATATACTATAGTATATAGAGAATATATTAAAGACATCAAAATATGTATAAAGATACGAAAAGCTTTTTCCTGATTTGATCCTCCATCCAATGATTTAAATAATTACATGCCATTTCTCATTACTGAATAAAGCGGGGTTCAAAAAAAGGTGTAAAAGGGGAATTGAAGCTTTTTGACCATAATAGTGGTGTGTACACCATTAACTTTATGTTGTTAATCTCACATAATATTGTGGCTGCTAAGCTTTTGCCTCGAAGTTATTATATTGCGTATATAAAAGTGCTGTTTGTTGATCAGGTCGATAACGACTCAAATTGATCCTTTTTTCTTTTCTAGGCTAAGACTACAATAGACTTTATGAGGGGCATTTTATTTTTGAAGTCATTGAATTGCTAGTGACCAGATTGGGAGACTTCAAAATAACAGTATCTGAACTCCGAGGCACAAATGAATTGTTCTATCTTTTCAATCTATACGCTCTTTCCTCTTAAAGGGAATTGCATACCTTTGCAACAGAGCCAGTTTGTGACTATGCCTTACACATTATGAAAAACAATTGCATATTATGAAAACTTGATTCCTTTCCTACACACCTTACCCATTTTAGCATGAAAAAAGAAAAGGCATATTTGCATGAGCAAAAAGAGGGGGGTTTATAAAATTGTGCCCCCTCTCTCACCTTCTTTTTACTTGGTGTCAATTTTATTGATTGAAAAATACAAGAAACATAGATACAATTAGAGCATATGTTTGGAATACAATGGGAATTGGAGTGTAGAATTTTATATACACAAATAGAACTGATCTAGAATTAAACTTCTAAGTTCAATTCAACTTCTATTTGTATGTAGGATCTAACATCTGAAAATAAAACTACTTACAAATGCCATATATATATATATTATTTTAAAATAATAATTTTATATATTTTCAATGAAATTTAGTATTTACTAGTTCTTGATAGTGGCCCTTCAATACTTCCTCGGAGATCACTTTTCATTCTCATGATGATAATATATTATTGGCCAATCCCTTCTTATAACAATGACTTGTGTTCCACCAATAATGATGGCTATGATGTATCCACCAGCTGCACCTAAAGGAGCATAATTTCAAGAGTATGAAAACGATGACTGAAAATATAAGTCTTAAATAATTTATTAATATTTTTTTGTTGAAAGGTTTGAAATTCATTATTATTTTAATTATATAAATGTTTGTTCTAAAATTATTTATGTACGCTCACAAGAAAGGGATGGTGATAACAATACTAATTTATTATGATAATTTTAGACGTGTGTGCCTCTCCATCGATCCAGTACGGGTAGAATAAATCAGGCTATACCAAGCTGAATCAAAAGTATTATGTAATTTTATGAAATTATAGATATAGAATGAACCTTTAAGTAGTTTATTTTTGTTACAATCATTAAGTAGTTTATATTTCAAGAACTACGTTTTAAGAGCATAAATAGTTTTTTTTTTTTTTTTTTGAGACAAGAGTATAAATAGTTGAGGTTAGAGATAAACAAATGATTTTTTTTAAGAAAATAAAATTGAATTCTTTTTTATAAAGTTAAGATTTGAAGGAAAAAATCTAATATGAAAAATTATAAACAATTAAAATTTAAAAATATTAAAAAAGAATAAAAATACATATTTAATAATGGTGAAGTCGTTTTAGGTTATCATGTTATAGGTGTGAAGTATTAACTATCTTTAGTGAAATCTTTCATTTAAAATATATTTTTTCATCTACAAAGTTTAAATTAAAAATTATCCCACTTATAAGGAATTTGAGCCTAATTTTCCTTGAACTAATGACATATTGGTTAATAATGGGGTGAAGTTACTTAATTAACTGTTACAAGAAGCAAAGAAATAAAATAAGATATGCTCTCAAGTTCAAAAGTAATAAATTTTCAAATTTGTAGCAAAGAGGTAAATGATTCTAATCATAGAAAAAATTCCAAACATGACTATTAAAATTAATAGGACTTTATATAGGTCAAACTCTAATTACTTGCTCAATTTAACTGCAAAACAGGTTTTCAAAGAATTTTTGAAATTCATTTTATTGATAGGTATTTATTCTATGTTTTTCTTTTTTAAAATCTTAGATAATCAGGCTGTTACGTAAACTTAACGCTATGCATGATTTACATGGTTGGAAGAAAGGCATAAAACTGTAAGCAGCAACATGATTGAGTAAGAGTAAGAATGGACAAAAGGGAGAGACAAATTGAAAACTACATCAACTCTCAATTGTTGTCGATGTCACCCGAAACAGTCCCAGATGTATGGGACAGGGTTTCAGTGATGACTTGCAATAGTTCGAGACATTCATTTGTACAATTGCTTACATATTCTTATTCTCTCTGTCGTATTGATATATTGAATTGAAGTGAAGTGAATAATATATACGGAATCTTTCAGAGATTTCATTCTCATCCTCTATACACTTTTTCTCTTGTATCGTATGCCCCACTTTTCCTTTCACAATTTTGGATTGAGATGAAAGAAAGTTGCAATGTAACGTTTGTTTCTGGTACATAATATATACAATAGGCTTTGGAAATGATGATTTCGTATACGTTCTCCTAAATTAGTACTTGTCACGTAAGCGTTACAGATGGTACTATATATTTCTTTCAATATTGTATTTTAGTCTTTTAGAATTTGAGGATTTATTAATACAAAAGAAAGAAAAGAAAAAGGTTAATTATGGCTCCAATTAATGGCCTGATAAATTTTAGAGACTTTCGAGTAATATGCACGTACGGTGAACACGACGGCTTATTAAAAGCTTAGCAATGATCACCAGTTAAATGTATTAATTAAAGGCAAAAACATAATGGTTGTAAATAACTTTTGATGTATTTTTGTTATATGTTACAAGTATAACTAACTAGGATCAAGCCCTTCTAAAGCCAAAGTATTGATACGTGTTTTTGGATCTTTGATATAGGGTCTTTACATAAGTATTAGTGTGAGAATAAAGGTTTACTCTAAAAAATCGGACCATTATATTATAGAATTACATATGTTTTATTTGAACTTTTATTACAATTTTAAATGTTAAAAATCTATAAAAATGAATTTTACTTTAAATTTTAGTGTTTTAAAGTTAAGATATTAATAATAATAATAATAATAATAATAATAATAATAATAATATAATTCAATCATATATAGTTCAACTATAATTGAATCAATAAACTTTCAACAAGTATTTTAATCGATTCAATAACTAATCCAATTTTAAAAACATGAAAATAATTTTCTCATATCACACTAATGTAATATTGTATAGAAATAACAAATAGTATATCAATTATACTATTTGTTATTTCTTGTTTTTAATATTAAAGGCTAGTTAGGAGATTGGAGTGAGGGCACCATGATCATAACAACATTATTTGCCTTTTGTCACGTAGTTGAATGTGGAATAACCGAGATACATAAATAAAAATATATATAACATATATAGAATTTGATGTATAAAAAAATAGGATGGTGTAAATATATTTTTGCTTTTCAAAAATAATTTAATTACAATATTCTCATACTGTAATATTTTTTCAACGACATTTAATAACATATTTCCTTGTTTGATGAATTTTAATTTTTATTATAATTATTTTAAAAGTCATATAATTATACATAATGTATTATTGTATCATGTTAGAATGATATATGAAAGGATAAGAAAAATAAATATAGACCATATAACTATATATATATATATATATATATACACACATAAATAGTTAATGATTACATGATTACTCATCATATTTTAAAAGTCAATGTTAAAATAAAAATAAAAATTATTTTATTTTTTAAAAATGCACACGTGTGTACATATACACATATATGCATATAGTATTTGTCTCTTTTTATAAAAACTCATTCCAAATTCTTAATTACTTGTGTTAATTATTATTTTTTTATAAAAGTATTCTTAATTACTACCTCTGATCCTTTTTATAAGTAACAAGTGTAATGTATTTTTACACTAAGTGTTGGTTATAAAAAGGATCAAATGTAGTAATATATCATTTTTGTAAGACATTTTTTCCTATATTTCTCTTCACATTTATTGCACATGAAAACAAACAGTCAGTCAATCAACCAAATGGTCTAGACATTAATATTTTTTGTCTTTATTTATGTTTCAAAATTGAACTTCATCAAAATAAGAACCTTTTCCTCCAAAATTTTGTTTAAACTTATTGGTGCTACAAAAGTTGAATATAGTTTCTATCTTAGGTGACGTATTCTTATCCATTCATTCGATCTAGTGTTATTTAGCCTGATCGAAGTGGTAGATCAAATACAAGAGATGCGTGAAACAATTAAAAAATTGAGGAACAAATGGTGCAAATAATGCATAGTCATGATCAACATAAAGAGCATATTTATCAATAAAATGAGCAAATTTGTTAACAAAAGGACCAAATGAAATTGATATTAAAGCACTTCAATATTAAGTCTCTCATGTCAAGTCCTACTACATCTACTACCAATGCAGATGACATTGACCATCATGTTGACAATGCTAGTGTTGATTGAGTTGGAAGACCATTCATTACATGTTTATTTTTTATTTTATCAATTTCATATATAGTTGTACTAGTTATCTTTTTATTTTTTTTTAGTTATGAAATATGCACTTTTAGCATACATTTTGTTTTGGTACTTTTTACAAATATTGAAGTTGCACATTATTATACATTTTGTTTATGGATATATATGTTATTGGATTTCAATGCTATTAAGAATTTTATTATTGTTTATAATTATTAAACAGGTTGAAAATTTATTAATTAAAAAACAAACAACATAATGTAATTTAGCAATCAAAATGTTGACTACTTTTGTTTTCTTAAAAAAATTATTATAATTATTTATTTACTTCAGCGACCGAAATATTTCATTGTATAGACATTAACATAGGCATGATCTTTTTACGGATATGTGAGAGAAGTAGATGGCTCTGCTCTATTTTCTAAAATTACTATTAAAAATATTTTAAATAGAATTAGCTATCAAATAGACAAAAGCTTCAGCGACCGAAAACACTCCTGTCACTATATAAGCACCGAAACAGCGATCAACTTTATTTTCAATATTTCTTTAATAATATTTTAAATACACTTCAACGACCGAATTAGAAACAGCTCTTTCGGTTGCTGAATCATGTCTTCACAATAAAAACAACCAATTCATTAGCGACTGACTAGTTTATATAGCGACCAAATTTTGGGGTTGCGAGACTGTAGAAAATGTCGGTGCTGACTTTTCTGGGACCGTTTATATTCGGTCATTATTTCCTTCCCTAGTCCTAATATCGATTGATCTTTCCAATTTAGGTCCCAAACAACATTTTTCCTGTATGAGTATCTCCCCTTTCCATTAAATTTTTTTGTCTTAATTGACATAAAGGCATCTATCTTGTACTTGTTGAACATGTCTTTGGATATTCATTTGAATGTTCCTTGCAATTATTCCAATAACTTTGATAGTGTAGCATAAGTTATGAATTGCAACAAAGCACCTCCAAATGATAGAACCCAACATAATCTAAATGATGGAATGTTGAAGAAGACAAAGACACGTTGGTTGAGCATGTCATAACTTAATGTGGCTTTATTGAATTTTTTTTTCTATCAGTGTGTCACATTAAAATAAAGTTCATGCATGCCTTTCACTTTTTATTGATAAATTCAAGTTGTTATGTTAAACTTAATCCTAGCACCAATGTCGACTATAAAATTGGCTTGAACTAGGAATCAATACTCCAATAGTATTGCCAGTTTGACTCATTTATTCAGTTGTTTATGCTAGTGACCAGATAAGAATTAGTCTAAATCGATCAATTTTTTGGATGCATGGATCGTCAAACTGGCAGGTTGTGACTCAAACTGATTCTTGACTGGAAATGTGTACAACTTCCATGATTGTTTATGCATTCCAAGCCATGGTTGTCCTTTTTCTCTTCAACTACATAATCGATAGCTACACTCTACCTACATTCACATAAATCACAAACAAAATCAAAAGAAAATACACAAAAAGCCACAATATGATTCGATTGAAACCTTCAACCATTTAGCCACTCAGTGTTTAGCCTACCACAAAGCCAACCTTGTATTTGGTTATATGATGTGCAAACATAAATATATATCCCACAACAAAATTTATGATAATATATATTATATAGCATATATACAAACACTAAGCATTTAATTTTAATAATATAACATGTATATCGATTGATGTGGTTCAATGAATGACTCACTTATTCGACCAATAATTTTGAATCCCAACACCTTGACTAAGTCAATAATTGTTCTGATTTTTAATACACTGTCTAACACTATTAAATTGGTGGCTTCTTCTTATTCGTCTCTGCAAATCTCATTTAAATGATTTGGAGGCAAAACAGGCGATGCTTTACATAATAATGCATAAAATTGTGTACGTGATGTTTCGTTAACTAAGTATAGCACTCTTTGGGCCCAAACAATAATGTTCTTCATATGAAGGATGATAATATGAAAACTCACCTTAGATCGAATCTTAGTGCATGTTTGTATCACCGATGTGTTGGCTCCCACCTATGTTTTCAAAAGCATCCCCTTTATTACTTATGCGGTAAAACGACATGGAAATTCAAGCTACCGCAATTACAACGGCAACACAAACATGCTACTATTACCCATTACCATCCCTAAGTGATACGTATTGTTTTTTTTTACAACGTAAGCTTTGAGTGTTAACAAAATATTCTTTAAATTACTCCTTTTAACAAGTACAATTAATAGTAGTCATTCACATGCCTTATACTTCAATAAGTTTGCGCGGGAGTTATTCTTTTACCTTAACCAGCTAATATATTCATCCTTGTTGTTGGGTGCAACCTCTCCTATAAATTGATTAATTATAAAAGTCACAGGCCATATATGTTCCTGGAATTTATTAAAACCTAGCACTAGTACAATATTTACTTGTTAATTTGAGACATATAACATATATATGACCAAGCCAAGTGGCCACGAGATATAGTGTGTTTGCGGGTGCAATTGTTATGCAGGTCTGCCCTTAAAATCACATCAAATTGACTCATTTACACGAAAGTTATGATTTGTCGATCATGCAGCGTGGATAGAAAATGTATACGAGCGTTGGATAATAGTAACCAAACACACATAATCTAAAGGGCAAATGAGAAAAAGAAAACAAAACCAAAAAGAGCAAATTAAAATTGTATTTATGCACACAATAAGGGCACGCTCAATCAGTAGCAATGTTGGTCAACGCTAGTGTACAGTGGCTCAAAACTGTCCATGACCACATTTTATATATATGTATGCAATAAGAGCAAACCAATTGAGCGATTGTCTATTCCAAGACCAGCATTCATTGAACACAACGTATTATTTCTAAAGAATCTGGTGCATATAGTCTCACGATTTTTTATCTATCTTTTTGAAAGGTCCATTTTCAAACCAGTAAAGGCACATGCAGAGTTTGTTTGTTTTGTTCTGAGTAGTCTCTGACCTATTTTGGTACCTTGTATAGACGTACGCATAGCTAGACTTATTTGTTTTGTTCTGTTTTTCTTATATCCCAATTTAATGCTTAAATTACTAACCCCTCACCTCTGTCAATTTGTCTATCAATCATGTTATGCACACACAACTGAGCCTAGAGAAAGCTTTTTTTGTACATCAATTATATATCAGCACACTGCTCTGCATATGCGGACACATACTTGTGTGTGACCATCTTTGTGCTACCATTTTTCTTTATATAACTGTCAAACCAAAAGGTTGCAAAAGGATTACCCCGAAAGAGAATAAAATCCCTAAGCCTTGTGTTCATTCATTTCAATATATATATATATATATATATATATATATATATATATGAAGGTAAGAGAAAAAAATATTATAAGCAGTTCTATTCTTTCATATATAAAAAGGTTATTTTCAAATTTAAACTCATAACTAAAAAATCATTGATACACAATTTTATCATTATTATTATGACAGGACTCATCCTAAAAAAACAATATATATATATATATATATATATATTAACCAATATTTTTGTCTTGTTTCTAGAAATTTGTGAAATAAATTATTGGTTAGATTGTTATAATTTTGGAAAAAAAAAGTCTTTTTATTTGTTTCTTATAATTATAGACGAATAGCTGGTGGGAATGTAATTTTAACATGACAAAGATTATAAAGCAGTAATGCAGGAAAAAAAAGAGGGAGCAGATTCTTAAAACCAACCTGCCACTTTTGTTTGTAATTAACATAAATAAATTGTATAAACACCATGAAAGTTTCGTGAATGATCGTGACCATCAAGGACGAGAGAAATAAAATGATGGTTAAAGTAATGTGAAAAGTCTTTTTATGTAACGAAATTATTTCGCATGAAAGTTTGGGATTTAAAGCCTAATTGAGTGCTGCCAAATAACTTGCAATGATATTACAAGAAAAATGTTAATAAAATTAATATTGTTTTATTTGGATTTAACTGAGATTTAATCATAAAAAGTTGTGTTTTTGGTTGCAGGAAGATTAGTTTGACTGATTAAAATTTGTAGCAGCAAAACCAGAATATATAGTTGCTTGGTTAGTAGCGACCAAATTGGTTTTAGGGTCCTGTTGCGTTTTGACATCGATCATGATTGAAGTTGGGTCTGTTATAGCATTACGTAGATGTCTTAAACATTCAACATACGGACTTATGTGTGAAACTCCATTGGGAAAAAAATATAACAATTCTTCGATCCCTATATTATTAATACACATATGGTTTAACTAAGGAGATTTAAATTAATTAATTGAACAGAATAGACTGTATGTATTATTGTAAAATTTTTTATATTTATCTTTGATTTCTTATATATATGGTTTAATTCAAAAATCAAAACCTCCCCAAACTTGTGGGTTGCTAAACGTAGAGCCCCCTGTCCACACGATGAGGACATGATTGCCTAATGATGTTGCTACTCCTAGACACCGAAACTGTGTGTGTGTGTGTATATATATATATATATATATATATATATATATATACATATAAGCCTCATGTCCTAGGAATTGAATATTTCTATTTTTGTTTGGTTATAGAGCTGTGAAGTCCTTCCCACCAATACTTTGCTTACTGACTCGTCAGGAGTCTCAAATTAATTCATATGAAGTCATGATTTTACGATTTTTGGTAAACAAAACAAATTAATTTAAAGGTTTGAATATATATTTTTCTTGTAATTTAGTGTTTTTTTTATTTACATTCCTATAATTTTTTCTTTCATTTTAGTCATTATAAAATATAATTGTTTTATTTTTTGTCTTTAAAGAGTTTTAGATATAACACTTTGAATAGTAAAAAAATATTTTGATTTTTTTTTTATCTAAAACACTTTGAAAATGAAAATTAAAATAAACATATTTTATAAAGATTAAAATAATTTTTTTATAGAAAAAAATAAAAAAATTAAATTATAAAGACAAAAAATATATTTAAATCTAATTTTGATAAACAATTATAAATTATTTGAAAACTTTTGAGTTAATTAAGAAGCAAATCAACACGTTTGAAATCAAATATATGTAATTTTTGTTCACCATTCATCCCATAATATTTTACCAGGCTCAGATGATTGAAAAAAAAACTCGTTTTCCACATGTTTTCATTTTAATAACTTAATTTTTCATAAATTTATATATATGATTTGGTTAATTTTTTATGTACATGTTGTTTTTCTCTCTATCTCCTTCCATCACTTCACTTATTTTATCATATATTTCTCTCTTTTGGTCCTATTTTATATATGTCACCCTTTTTAACAAAATGTTTACGCGTACATTTAGCATTTCTCATTAGGCATGCATATGGCTAATGACGCAATGGAAACCAACTCAAACATATATATCCACTACAATATATTCCATCATCCAGTTGACAAACTCGATTGAAGAAATCTATATGTAATCATGATACAACGGTGTGGATACATGGATGAGCTGAACACCTCTTTCAGATTTTACTGCTCATAATATTGATGGTGACTCTCATGATAAAATTAATAAGAATTTCCACATAGTTTTACTCAATTCTCAGAGTGGAACTTTATATATCTATTGGACAACTTCACTTGCTGTAAATTGATTTTAAAAAGAAAACAAGGTTAGTTTTGGTGGATTGTTGGGGGAGAAAAGTCCAAACTGTGTCAGCATTCTGCGTGGTCTTACACTTGCTGGCTATTTTGCATGATTAATGGCTTTGCAAGATGACTTATATATCAATTCAGTTTCAGAGAGATGTGCTAGCTACATCCTTAATTAACTCAATTCGTTTTTCCACAAGTATATGCTCTTATTATAAAGTATTAGCAAATTAATTTGGGCTGATAACAATGTCAGTTTCATAATTAAATTTCAACTCTCTTCCAGTTCCAGCTAGTATTGCAGGCTTGCAGCCGCACACATGGCAGCAAATGCGATGAGAATATCCTTTTTAAGGATCTGATTTGTTTCTCTTTGCTTGTTCTTCCTTATACTAAAAAAACTCAAAAGTTCTGCATTTTGGATGGTACATAAAGAATATGTACAAGGCTTGAAAAGTAACTAGATAGCCTGTTTTCTAAAATAATTCAAATTAGTTTTTTTTTTTTTCATTCCACTTTAATTGCCTCACCCATTCTATATTCCGATGGCATCCAAATCTAAATAATACCCAAATGTACAACCGGGCATTAGAAAATAGGTGATTTCAAGCATATAATATTATCCATTAACAAAAATATATTATTTTGATAGTTTTATTTTATATCAAAAGATATAGAGTAGAGACAATAGGCAAAGAGGAAAGTATATCTTCGACCATTTAGCTGTGTATGTATATCTCACCAAGAAATTAGAAATCTCCATTCTGTCTATTCTTATTTATGGACAACTTTTCTAATTAATTATCCTCACTTTTCTTATTTAAGTATTTAATTTTAACAAAAGGGGTGTATATAAAAGAGAAAGGAAGAGATCCATGACATTTTTGTGGGGATTAGTGCACCAAGAGAGAGTGGCGCAATGATGGTTAGGTTTGTCATCGTTTTGCTTGCAATATAGAAAGATGAGTAGAGAAAAGAGAAAAGAAGGGAACATATATACTTTCATAACTTTCCCTTTTCTGTTTTATGGTTCACTTTCTTTGCTTTACGGTCACCCACTTTAATCAATCTCTTAGAATTCAGTAACAAAAGCTTCCTCCTCTTTTTTCCTTTACCCCAGCTTTTACTCTTCATTGTTCTGTCTGTTTCTATACTACAACCACTGTTTGCAATTAAACTTTAATCTTATTATTTGACTTGTAAACATGCGAGACTATTTAATAGAATTTATTTAAAACTCGATATCCCCATTGCCCAAATTAATCGAACTTAAATCATTTTCTAAAATTTTATTTTCTTTATAAATTAATCATGACAGGGGAGCGAGGGATCGCTAGCTAGGTCTCCCACGGTGGGAGAGAGCTTAAAAACAATTTGTGTATTGAATATGAATTTTACTTAATACCACATAAATAACACCTTAAAAAAATTCCGATAACATTCCTCTCAACATGCTAGTACAATTTGTCCTATGTGATGTGACACTTACTCAGCACATGTGTTCATCCTAAGGGTTCGTTTAGTTTGGTATAGTAAAAAAAAATTGAATCAAAATAAAGCACAAAAATGTGTCTCTCATTATTTTACTATTTATTTCTCTCATTTTTCATTATTTTTCTTTACAAACAAATTGGAGAAATATGGATTTGGGTATAATCAAAATCTTCAATGAAACAATTATTAGGTGGTTCAGGAGGCTCGACCAATAATTATGTGACACATGTAACATTATTATTAATGTATATCACATATTTATTGGTCAAAGTCTTAGATAATATAGTGATTTTAGATCATCTAATAGTTTCTCGAATAAATGAATAAGAGTATGTATATTTTGACAATCAAAATTTTCAAACACTCAATCAAGAATCTTTTTCTCTTTATCTCTTTTCTTATTACATTACATCATCAATCAAATTAATTATTTCTCACTTATCTCTTCCTTTCTTTCAGGTGTATACAAGTCGATGATTATCTAAGAAACATTTTTCAATAAAGATTCTTGGGTAATGCCCATTTCTAAAGGAAAGTGTGTTAGCGTTAATTAATATAATGAATTATTATGCTATCTTTGAATCTAGAAGTAGTACAAAATTTAAATTGAATTAGTGGTTTGTTAGAGTTGTATATATTCTGCTCTACTCTCTAAGGAGTAAAGACATACTATGTTTAGTAAGTGATTTGGGTCGAAATGGGCCGAACGTGGCAACCCTTTTCAAATTCCAGCTCCATGTTTTTCTGCACTGAACCTTCAGCACGTTGTGTTAGAACTGACGTGGATGAAACATATGAGTAACGACTCTTTTTATAGAATAAAAAAACACAGTGTCACTAAAAATAATGTTTTTTTGTATTTTATGTGACAAAAGTTACCTATGACAGATAAATACTTTTGTAGAATACTCACTTTGATAATTAATTTTGCAAAATAACTCATTTTGATAAATTAAAAAGTTGAACTTTCCCCGCAAAACTTTTGTGTTCTTTCAAAAGTTGGATCTCATGAGAATAAGCAAGGTCGACACCTAGCTAGTTATGATTTATTTATTGGCACCCCATCTCTTTAAATAGAGACACCTCCCACAGATCAGGTATCCATAATTTTCCATGTTGTTAATCTGTTAAAATAAATATTAAAGATAGGGGTTAATATCTGAAGGATAACCATGTTTCAAAATAAAACTAATGCTTCGGAAGTAAGCATTGTTAGCAGTTGCTTTTAGAACTGTTGTCACGTTGCAAATTATCCATTTATTTTATTTTTAATAAGAAGTCAAAGTCTGTTTTCATAATCTTAGGAGGTTGTTCAGTTTTTTATAGATCGTGACCTGATTAAAGGGCATGATGTTAGTGGTCAGTTATATTTTCAACCTTTATATGTATATTTTGAACTCAATGAAGTTACACTCTTCCCTCACACTCTTTGTTTTTATTCATTCCCTACCATAATTAAAACCAACAAACTGGTAACAAAGCTCTCTTCTTACAGGCGAGCCTGTGGAAATGGACGTTGAATCAAATTTCTCACAAGTTGCACCTCTAGTCTTTGATGGAGAAAGCTATGATCTCTAGGCTGCCCAAATGGATAACTTGGAGGCTTTGGACCTTTGGGAAGCTGTAGAAGAGGATTATGAAGTTCTTCCGCTGCCGAATAATGCTACCATGGCCCAGATCAAAAGTCACAAGGAGAGAAAAATGAGAAAGGCAAAGGCAAAGGCATGTCTATTTGCTGGGGTTTCAAAAACCATTTTCACAAGAATTATCACTCTCAAATCAGTAAAATCAATTTGGGATTATCTAAAGGAGGCATATGCTGGAGATGAAAGAATACGAAGCATGAAAGTGCCAAATTGAAAGAGGGAATTTGAGTTGCAAAGGATGAACGAGTCTGAGACTATCAATGAATACTCAGACAAATTGTTGGGTATTGCCAACAAGAAAAGGCTGTTGGATAGTGATTTTGTCGATTTCAGAATTGTTGAGAAAATTTTGGTAACTGTGTCGAAGAGGTACGAAGCACCTATAGTTTTGTTAGAGAACACAAAGGATTTGTCTAAAATCACCTTGGCAGAAGTGCTACATGCCTCGCAAGCCCTGGAGCAACGAAGGTTGATGAGACAAGATAGTGTAATTGAAGGTGCTTTACTTGCCAAGCATCAAGAAGTTGACAAAAACAAAAGAAAGAGTTACAAGAAGAACTAACCAGCCAACAGTGAAAATAGAGCAAATAATAACAAAAAAGAAAAGGATAAAAAGAAATATTACCCACCTTGCTAGCACTGCAGAAAATTAGGTCACCCTCCTTTCAAATGTTGGAGGTGACCTGATGCAAAATGCATCAAGTGTAACCAATTTGGTCATGAAGTTGTGATTTGCAAAGGAAAAATTCAACAACAAGAAGTAGATGCTCAAGTTACTGATCAAGAAGAGGAGGATCAACTCTTTATTGCTACTTGTTTCTCTAGTAGGTATTTAAGTGAGAGTTGGTTAATTGCTAGTGAGTGCACTAACCATATGACATGTGACAAGGAGTTGTTCAAGGAATTAAGAAGCATAGAGATTTCAAAAGTCAGAATTGGCAATGGACAATACATAGCAGTCAAGGGAATAGGCACGATTGCAATTGAAAGTTGTTTAGGCACAAAGCTTATCTCTGATGTTCTTTATGTTCCATAAATTGACCGAAATCTGTTGAGTGTTGGTTAATTAATAGAAAAGGGCTTAACAATTCATTTCAAAGACAAACACTGTTTGATAAAAGATGCCTCTAGTCAAGAAATGTTCAAGGTCAAGATGAAAGGAAAGAGTTTCATATTTAATCCATTGGAGCAAGAGCAGGCTGCATTTCCTAACAGGAAAAATGTCACAGAAATATGTCACAAGAGGCTTGGTCACTATCATCATCAAGGATTACTATTACTTCAAACAAAGCAATTAATAAAAGGGTTACCTAATTTAGAAGAGCAACTTCCTCACTGCTAAACATGTCAATTTGGAAAGCAACACAGACGACCATTTCCAGAAACAACTTGAAGAGAAACAAAAAAGTTTCAATTAATTCACACAAATTTATGTAGTCCACAAAGAAAACCTTCTCTCAAAGGTAGTCTTTACTATGTTGTCTTCATAGATGACTTAACAAGATTTTGCTTATTTTTTTCTTAAAATTCAAGTCAGAGGTGGTTGGAGTGTTTCAGAAGTTTAAGAAAATGGTAGAAAATCAAAGTGGCTGCAACATTCAGATTCTACGTTCTGATAATGGAAAGGAGTATACCTCGAGAGAGTTCAATTCACTTTGTGAAGATGTAGGCACAGAACATCAGCTCACTGCTCCCTACACTCCACAACAAAATAGTGTTAGTGAGAGAAGAAATAGATGCATAATAGAAATGGCAAGATGCATGCTGCATAAGAAGAACATACCTAAGCAATTCTGGGCTGAAGTAGCAAATACAACAGTCTTTTTGCAGAATAGGCTTCCGACAAAAGCTATGAAGAATCAAACACCATTCAAAGCTTGGTATGGACATAAATTGTCTCTTAACTTCTTGAAAGTGTTTGGTTGTTTGTGTTTCACCCATGTTCCTCAGGTTAAGTGTGATAAACTAGACAAGAAGGCAGTACAAGGTATCTTCGTAGGCTACAACACAATGTCTAAGGCTTACAAAGTCTTTAATCCACACAAAGGGAGTAGTGTCATAAGCAAAGATGTGCACTTTGTGGAAAATGAAGAATGGAACTGGGAGTAGAGAAGTCAAGCCTTAAACCAACTAAAATCTCTTGTCACAAATACTAAAGGGCAGAGAAATGAGGATTAGAAAAATGATATGATCGATGATGTTCCAGTTAAAGGCACTAGATTGCTTTCTGATATTTATTAAACTTGCAACATTGCACATTGTGAGCCTGCAGGATTTAAAGAAGTAGAACAAGATCAAAGCTGGATGGTGGCAATTAAGAAGGAGCTATACCTGATAAAAAAAATTACATGACAGGTCGTTGACAGACCCCAAAACAGAAAAGTCATTGGTGTCAAGTGGGTGTTTCAGACCAAACTAAATGTTGATGGCTCCATCAACAAGCATAAGGTGAGGCTTATGGTGAAAGGGTATGCTTAGATTCCTGGGGTAGACTATTAGACACTTTTGCACCAGTGGCGAGACTAGACACCATCAGATTGCTACTTGTTGTTGCAGCACAAATGGGTTGGAAAGTGTGTCACTTGCATGTTAAATCAACATTTCTTAATGGTTTTTTGCAGGAAGAAATCTATGTTGATCAACCTGAAGGCTTTGTGAAGAAAAGAGAAGAAGACAAGGTTTATCTCCTCAAGAAGGCACTCTATGGGTTGAAGCAAGCTCCAAGAGCTTGGTTCAACAGAATTAATGATCACCTGCTAAGTTTAGGCTTTGATAAAAGCTTGTCTGAGTCCACATTATACGTCAAACATTGTGAGCTTGATATCCTTGTCATTTCTCTCTATGTTGATGATCTTTTGGTGACTGGCAATATGAAGCCTTAATTAATGAATTTAAGATAGAAATGATGAAAGTATTTGAGATGACTAATCTTGGTTTGATTAATTATTTTCTCAGAATGGAGATTAAGCAAAGTCAAGATGAAGTTTTGATTTGCCAAAAGAAGTATGCAAAACAAATACTTAAACAGTTTCATATGGAAGACTGCAAGTCAATGAACACCCCAATGAATCAAAAGGAAAGGCTCTACAAGGAAGATGGATCTAAAAAGGTGGATGAAGCATACTTCAAGAGGTTGATTGGATGCCTAATGTACATTACAACAACAAGACCTAACATCTTGACTGTTGTAAGTATTTTATCTTGTTTCATGCATTGTGCGAGTGAAATACACTTGAAGGCTGCTAGAAGAGTGATTAGATACATCAAAGGCACTGTCAACTTTGGTATCAAGTTCAAAACGAGCAAGGAGTTAATGTTGTTGGGTTTCTCTGACAGTGACAAGGCAAGGTGCATTGATTATATGAAAAGCACCTCAGGATACTGCTTTAGTGTGGGATATGGAGTTTTTTCATGGAGTTCAAAAAAACAGCAAATAATGACTCAATCTACTGCTGAAGTGGAGTTTATTGCTGCAACTGCTGCTGTGAATCAAGCTTTGTGGCTAAGGAAGATATTAAGTGATCTTACTCCTGAGCAGGAAGAAGACAAGACACGAAGATCTTTGTTGACAATCAAGTTGCAATAGCTATTTCTCATAATTCAGTATTCCATGGAAAAACTAAACATTTCAACATCAAACTGTTTTTCTTGAGAGAAGTACAGAAGAATGGTGTTGTAAATCTTGTTCATTGCAAAACGGAAGAGCAAATAGCTGATGTTTTTACTAAATCCCTACTGGCTAGCAAATTCGAGATCCTGAGAATGAAACTTGGAGTTTGCAGTATCTAAAACAAGGAGGAGTATTTGCAGTTGCTTTTAGAACTGCTGTCACATTGCAAATTATCTATTTTTTTTAATAAGAAGTCAAAGTCTGCTTTCATAATCTTAGGAAGTTGTTCAATTTTTTATGGATTGTGACCTGATTAAAGGGTATGATGTTAGTGGTCAGTTATATTTTCAGCCTCTATATGTACATTTTGAACTCAATGAAGTTACACTCTTCCCTCGCACTCTCTGTTTTTATTCATTCTATGCCATTATTAAAACCAACAAGCACGACCATTCTTCACAAAGCATGGTGACAATGCTTCAAAATCAAATTAGCACTTTGAAATCAAAATAACACATCAAAAAGCAAGCGCGACTGTGCATATCCTTTAGAATGTGAATTAGCCTCCGGTGTTTTCATAAGAAATGTATTTGGGAATCTTAGCTGACCAATGACTTTAGTTTTCATCTAAAGTTAAGGTCTATAGCTTAAGATATGCTTTGATTTCATACCACACGAGCATGTAATGAGATGTTTCAAACTCCCTTTGTTCTTGTGTTTTCTTTTGTATGTATTGGTGGCAAGTGACGTTAAGCAAGATCAAGATAATGATGATAAAGATGAGGTATGGGTTGTGACATCGCAGCTAGATTAATAGTAATTAATATTTATTCTTATGTTTGGATTCGCTTATTTTTATAAACCTTTTGTATGAGCTTTTGGTGAGCAAAGTTTTAATTATTTATGAAATTTCCGATATGAAAGTTTAATGTGGTGTTCTTTACCTTGTGAAAGAAAAGTTTTGAATTATTCTCTTACTCTATAATGTTTTATTTAATAATTAGCTACGCTATAAAGGAACACAATATTCATGTTATTTTATTTTTAAAATAATATGCTAAATTATAAAGGCCAAATGCAAAAAAAATAATCGATGTGAAATCTTTTTCCCAGAATAAGATGTCAATATACTTTTTTACTCACAAAACATGGTATTATTACTTTATCCCTAAAAATATTCGTACATCGCACAAATTAATTATATTGATCGATCTTTACTTCCATTTTTATGGTACAGTTTGATTCGATTTTTAGTCAAAATGTTATCCAAATCAAACAAAAAAATTATATGTATTTCGATTTGAATTTATTATCAAATTTAAATCAAATCAAATTAATTTTTCATGATTTTTATTCAAATATTATTTCATTAAAATTTATATACTTTATTTTCTTCTTTTAAATCAAATTATATTAAAGAAATTGTTAATAACAATCTATAAAACTTATTAATATGCTAAACATTTTACAATAAAAATTTGTCAAATTTTCATCAAATTCAAATCAAACATATATACCTTGAAAAAGTTATTTGAAAAAATGAGTGATATAGATTATATAAATGTAAAAATCAAGTGATTTACACATAAAAATTAACACTAAAGTAGTATGTAATTGTTACAATTTGCTTAGATTTTAGAAATAAAAACATTAAATCAAACTAAATCGATTGATTTGAACACAAAATCAACCAAACAAATCTAAAAATCTATCGATTTAATTGGTAAAATATTTGATTTTTTTCAGGAATTTTTATTTTGGATTGATTTGAATTTTAATATTGTAACAGTGACTATAGTATACATTTTTTTTTTTGCTGAGATTTTTTTTTTTTTTGCTGACAGTGAGTAGAGTATATATGTAAAGAAATTAATGATCTTTTAGAGATGTATTTAAACCATCACTAATTTCTGTAAGAAAAAGAAAACATCACTAATTAAAAAAAATGAAAGACTACCTAGTTAAACATTATATGTTTTTTCGTGTATTAATTTAAAAATAAACAATAATTATGAGTGAGACGGAATATTCCATGACCATGACCAGGTTGAGTATAAATGTAGAAATTAAAGGTGTTGTATTTAGAGAGAAAGCATTCTGTCTCTACCTAACTGGGAAAAGAAAAAGTTTAAGTCCATCATGTTTAGTTAGGTCTTTTTTGCTCTGAGATGGTGACCACATATGACATATATAGCCAGTGTCGTCGTAGTAGGAGTACCATGCATAAGCCCTAACTTATGGAGAAGGGCCCCACACTTTGCCACTGTTTCCTCATCGCCATCTACCTCTGATAGTGTTACCCAATCCCTACAACTCTTCATTTCATGATCACTCATTCCATATCTTCATAATAATGCATAGGCCACGTCTCTTTCATCTTCAAACATTAGGTTTAGGCCTGGAACTACAGATGTTGACACTTGTAAATGGACCTAGCAATAAGTAAGTATACTTCTACAAAAGATAGAGAGAAAGACAAGTTCAATTCATACTCTTGGTGGTACCAATATTTTTAGGTTATGTGTGTTTGAGGAGAAATGACTTTATATGTGTAAATGTTTTTATTTTAAAAATAAGTTAATAATAAATTTTATTATAATTTTTATACAACACAAAATTATTTAAAATTTACTCAATTAATTTTTTATTTGGAATTAATTTTTAATGTGAGGCCAAACAATTTGATATTTATATAAAATCATATTAGCTCACATTAATTTCAACATAATTAATTTTAGAAGATGAGAACTTAACTGAATCCAAACACAAAAGACATGTGGAATAGTCAATACTATTTCAGGCAATGTTGTAAGTTCCAACAATTTATCTAAGTACGTGTTTCCATTATAGATTCTATTAATTAATTAGTATATACCTCACACAATACCTAATAATTAACGGATTTTATTTTATTGTATACCCAAAATCACATAAGAAACATTAAACATATTATATTAAATGTTTTAAATTTCTTCAAAAAATTAAAATATTCATTAAATGATATTTGTATTATATAAATAAAAAATTTCTTACTCTTAATAGATTTTTTTTTAATTTCTTATCACATACATATATAAAAACACATGATAATCTTTAAGAGAGAGAGAGAGAGACATGATAGAAACTTTTTTTTATATAGAGAAAATATAAGTGTGCCTTTCTTCAAATTAATGAGAACCAAACCCAAAGACCAAAAGAAAAAAAAAAAAAAAACTGACTTTTACAAGAATACATTGCACCGAGGCCAAAATTATATGAGGATGAAGCAAAATCAATTCCTCTAGAGGTTAGAGTTAGGGCGTTTGGTAAAGAGCAATTATAACGAAAAGTTTGATACGGAGTCTCAAATCCGTTCCCGGAACACAGAGACTGCATGCCACAGGTTCTTTGTATTAAATTTCTTAATTGTTTTCTAAATTTAAATCGATCGTCATGACTATATTTCTTAATTTATCTTTCTAGCTAGAGAGGGTTCCGAAATGCTCTATCGTTTTGTCACACGTGAAGGGTATATTGATATGATAGATTAATTATTTATAAATTGTTATAATTTATATTCAAATTATAAATAATTTAGTAAATAATTTTGAATCTTTATTTTTTTATTTTATATATATATATATATATATATATATATATATATTCTACACTTACATTTAGTAATAAATAAAATTCTAATCATTTCATCATTTCAATATAATATCAGAGTTTATGCATAGATCTATTAAGAGTCATTCACCATACTATATCCACGTACCAAGTCCAAAAATGTTGGGTGTGAAGAGGTGTATTGGAAAGAATCCAAATCTCAATTAGTTAGAGACAATAATTAGAGACAATGTTGTGATAGAATATATAAGTGAGAACATTTCTCATCTTATGAATTAGTTTTTTAAAATCGAGTTAGGTTCAAACTCACATGACGGTAGATCAAACTTAATATCTAATTTGATTTTTTTTCTCTTTTTTATTTTTTTATTTCCTCATGGTCACCTAATATTGTTTCTAATCTATCCATTAAATTTATAACTTAAATTTAAATCTATCTATAATTTGAATTTAAATTACAACAACTTACAATTAATTACTTTATTATATCAATAGTCTAACATTAATTACGGTTATCAACATAACCTACGATTGATTATTAGGTAACTTTTATTTTTTTTTTTAAACTAAGCAAAAGTAACTTCATTTCAGGAGGAGTATATATGAGAAGAGGGACCGTTGATGCCGTTTTAGAGATCAACAAAAAGAGTCGCACTTTATCTAGCTCTTCTACTTGATATTTCCGAGGGAGCGCGTTTCAGAATCGTAGCTTGAAGCCTTTACAAGTAATGTTGCAGCTTTCACTTGTTAGATGCAAGAGAAGTAGAAGATAAGTTGCAGAGCATCGCACAGGCAAGATTCGAGCAAGGTTTATTAAAGAAAAATGTCATATTAACGAAAGAAAAATATCAGCCATTAATAGACATTTGATTTATATTAGTGTATCACACTATTAGCATGTGTATTAAATATTATTTTGCATAAACCTTATAATTTGTCTAAATATTATTATGGTAGTAAATGGTTGATAATGAAGTGCTAATAGGAGCATAAAATAAGCTGTGATATTACATATACGAGAATGTAGCAACAGATATGTAGACATACAGACAAAATTATCATTGCAGGCATTAAAGGGAAATTAAAGATAGTATGGAAATTAAGATGGTAGAATTAGCGAATTACGCCTAAAATGGTTTTATCACCTAAGAAGACGGACTTAACTCACAATAGGGTCAGTTTAGTGGTAAAAGATTGCGTAATATACATGGGGACGGATCTTAAGTTTTATTTATATTGTCACTATTATACACACACAAAATGTAAGAAGATGAATACAATTAATATATAGTTTGATGCGTTCGAGCTGGGATTGCTTAGTTTGACATGAAAATTTGACTAATATTCATTCGAGTGTGTGTTTTATGATGGATCAAAATATGAAATATCCGGACGGTGTTGAAACTCTTCACACAGCTAAGACACTCTGAGCAATGGGGCAAGTACCTTTAAAAGTACTCTGACAAGTAATTCTTTCATCAGAGTGACAACATATATGTAGTAAATATTTACCTACTATTGTGATGTTAATTGTATTTACAGGTGTCTAAGCTAAGACTAGATTCCCAAGATCAAATAATACTTTGTTTTATTGTAATACCAAGTCAAAGTGTAATTTACTATTCAAATGTTCATCTTAAGGATATCGTGTCTCAGAATTAATTTAAGTCAACCCCTACAATTTAAGTTGATGCAGTGCTTTGTGTCGAAGTAGCCCACACTTCCAACAGATTAGGCCTTAAGCATAGTCTAGAACAATTTCCCCCTAGCTCAAAACGTCAAGTATGTGGAATTGTATATCATTGTGATTTCTAGAACTTTGACTTTTTTTCTGCCGCGTGTCAATTTTTCTTCATAGTGATTTGCAATTTTGATTGTTTTCTTTACACTGTTTATGTCATCACTTGATTGTTTCTCTTGATCAGTCATTAATTCCTTATGCATTAATTGCCCTTCATTCCCCGGGGAATGTTCCTTTATTGCATGGGTGTTGGGTAAAAGTGGTGCAACAATCTTACTCTCAAATAAACTCAAAGGTGGGTTATCGTCAACCCTCAAATCAAATACAGAAACCTAATCAAAAACACAAAAAGCGAGAGAGACAATCACACAACAATCTGTTTTATTTGAGAAAACCTTCCCTGAATTTGGAAAGGAAAAACTCACGGGATACTGGTCCAAATCAAATATCCACTATAACTGGGAATTGTTACAATGAATCAAAACACACCAATGTGGTGGTACACTTAACTTCTCCAACAATGGTGATAATCAACTCTCAAAGTGTTTCACTCTGATCACTCAAATATGCAGGCACATAGGCTTGCTCAACAATAGTACTCAAGACTGTCACTTGAGGCTCTCAAATATGTGGAGACTCTCTCACGCTCAAATCTTCCTCGACGTTTGTGTTGTTTTCGCTCTCACGTCTCTCTCTGGTCTTTTTTAATTTTACCCTCAACTAATGTATTTATAGTGGGAAATTAGGTCTGGAATATTAAACCCCTCAAATGGGCTTAGGCCAGCATTGAAGGAGTAAAGTCCAACAATTCTCCCCCTACTACTTCAATGTGGTAAATCAAATACAACCCGGCATCTTCAATGCAACAGGTTCAACTCAGCCCGGCATCTTCAACTCTTCAAAACAACCCAGCTTCTCTATCGCGCGGGTTTGACACAGCTCGTCAATGTGACGAGTGTATCATCAACCTGGCCTCTTCAATGAGACGGGTTCACCAACCCGACACCTTCTCAGCAATCTTCAAATTTCCTTGCTGATACCGGCTTGGTCATCATATCCGACCAATTCTGGTTCGTGTGCACTTTGGCAAGTTCGAGCTCTCCATCTTCCACCACATCCCGAATCCAATGATATCTTACATCAATATGCTTGGAACGGGAGTGATAAGTCGAGTTCTTCGCCAGATGAATGGCGCTCTGATTATCACACTTCAGCTCGTACTTGTCCTATTCATGGCCGAGTTCCATGAGGAACTTCTTCATCCACAGCATCTCCTTGCTTGCCTCAGTCACGACAATGTACTCGGCCTCGGTTGTCGAGAGTGCCACACACTTCTGCAATCTTGATTGCCAAGAGATTGCTCCTCCAGCAAATCTCATCAGATATTAGGTAGTCAACTTCCTCGAGTAAGAATCTCCCCCTAAATCAGCATCCGAGTAGCCTTACAGCTCGACTTCACCATCTATAAAACAGAGGCATAAATCGGATGTGTCTTTCAAGTACCTGAAGATCCACTTCACTGCTTCCCAGTGCTCTCTGCCGGGGTCCGAAAGAAACCGGCTCACCATTCCAACTGCAAACGCCAAGTCGGGTCTAGTGCAAACCATTGCATACATCAAACTTTCGATGGCGAATTGGTATGGGATCTTCTGCATCTCATCTCGGTCTTCATCAGACCTCGGACACTGCTTCTTATTCAGCTTCAGGTGTCTGGCCAGGGGAGTGCTAACTGTTTTGGCCTTGTCCATGTTGAACCTCTTCAAAATCTTCTCAACGTATTTCTCTTGACTTAGCCACAGTAGCTTCTTCTTTCTATCCCGGATGATCTTAATTCCAAGAATATGTTTCGCAGGGCCGAGGTCCTTCATCGCGAAGGACAAACTCAATGCCTTCTTCAATCCGGCAATCTTCATCTTATCTTGCCCTACAATCAACATATCATCAACATAAAGCACCAGAGTCAGGGAATCTCCAGTCTCATACCTCTTCACAAATACGCATTGGTCGGCTTTAGTCTTCATAAACTTGTGCTCATTCATGAAAGATTCAAATTTCTTGTACCACTGTCGAGGTGCTTGTTTCAAGTCATAGATACTCTTCTTCAGCCGGCATACCATGCCGTCACAACTAGGAGCTCGGAACCCTTCAGGTTACTCCATATATATCTCCTCCTCCAACTCACCGTGAAGGAATGTGGTCTTCACGTCCATCTTTTCTACCTCAAGGTCCATCGAAGCCGTCATGGCTAACACAATCCGGACTGATGTCAGCTTCATAACAGGAGAGAAGATTTCTTCAAAATCAACACCTTTCTTTTGATTGCAGCCTTTCACTACAATCGGGGCTTTGTATCTCGGCTTCTGCCTGTTCTCTTCAGGTTTTATTTTATACACCCACTTGTTCTTCAGAGCTCGTCTTCCTTTAGGCAACTCGGTCAACTCATAAGTCTGATTCTCATGCAGGGAATTCATCTCGTCCTGCATTGCCTTCAACCATTCTTCTTTGTCTGAGCTCGTCACAGCCTCATCATAACTCTGAGGTTCACCATCTTCAGCAATGATGGCGTATTCATCAGAAGAGTATCTTGTAGAAGGTCTTCTGTCTCTAGTGGTGTATCTCGGCTGTTCTTCTTCAACCACTTGAGAACCCGATGCATCACGGTTCTCCACATCAACTCGACCTCAGTATTTCGATCCTCATCAGCTTGTTGCTGGTCAACATTTCCTTCCTCAGGCTCTCCCTCTGCTTCAACTCGGACAGGAAGGACGAGTGCTTCACGTCGAATAGGAACCCGGCCTTCGGGCTTCGAGATGTCATGAATTGTCTCATCTTCATGAAATATTACATCTCGACTTCTCACTATCTTCTTGTTGATCGGATCCCAAAGTCTGAACCCAAACTCGATTTTCGGCGAACCGAGATAAATACATTTCTTAGTCTTTGCATCGAGCTTCGCCCTTTCATCTTAGGGGACATGTACAAAAGCTCGACATCCGAACACCCTCAGGTGGTCATAGGTCGCTTTCCGACCTGTCCAGACTTCTTTCGGAATGTCTCCTTCAAGTGGTCTTGATGGTGACAGATTGATCAAGTCAACAGCTGTCATGACAGCCTCTCCCCAATATGCTTTCGACAATCTGGCATTAGATAGCATACTCCAGACCTTCTCTTCAATAGTGTGGTTCATCCTCTCAGCAAGTCCATTCAACTGCGGAGTCTTGGGAGGTGTCTTCTCAAGTCGGATCCTGACTTCTCTACAGTTAGCTTCAAAGGGACCCCGGTACTCACCACCATTATCTGATCAAATCACTTTCAACTTCTTGTCGGTCTCCCTTTCCACCATAGCATGGAACTCTTTAAAACATTGGAGTACCCAGTCTTTAGTCTTCATCAAATAAACCCACATCTTGCGGGAATGATCGTCAATGAAAGAAACAAAGTACTGAGCTCCTTCAAGCGATCTCTCTGACATAGAGCAAACGTCAGTATGGACGAGGTCTAGGATTTGCCTTCGTCTCCTGGGTTGATCCAGTCTCACAAACGAAACCTAGTGCTGCTTTCCAGCTAGGCAATGTGTGAAACTCTTCAACACTTGGCCCTTCAACCCGGTCAATAGTTCTTTCTTCTCCAAAATCTGGAGTCCTTTCTCGCTCATGTGACCAAGGCACTTGTGCCATAACTCCAAGCTCTGTCCATCTCAGATGACATTGGTTTCTCCACCAATCGTCCTTCCTTGCATCACATACAAAAAGCTTTTTTTCTTACCTCGGGCCACAACCAAGCTTCCCTTGGTCAGCTTCCATCTTCTTTCTCCAAAGTAGTTCACTGACCCGACATCATCTAGCTTTCCAACCGAGATCAAATTCAAACGCATGTTAGGTACATGCCTCACATCCTTCAGTGTAACCCGGTACCCTGTATCTGTGGTCAGGGTTACATCTCCAACACCAACAATCCTACTGGTCACCTGATATCCCATCTTCACAACACCAAAATCTCCCTTCCTGTAAGCAGAAAAGAACCCCTCATGTTGGGTGACGTGGAACAAGGCACCGGAATCAACAATCCAGGTGCAATCATCATGGGCAATGTTCAACATTTCCTCACTAAAGAAGAATATCTCGACATTCGGGTTAGCAGCCACAACCGTGGTGCTCCTATCATTTCTCTTACTGGGAACAATCTGGTCTGGCTTCACACAGCCGTTCTGTTCATCATTCTGTAGAGCTCTGCAGTCCGGTCTCTTGTGTCCTACCTTTCCACAGTAGAAGCACATCAAGTCATGGTTTGGCCTTGACCAACCTCTGGACCTATCTAGTCCACCTCGATCCCAGCTTTTGCTACGTCCCCGGGAATCAGAATTTCTCCTATTCTCAGCAATGTTAGCCTCAAACGTGCTGGTTACACCCCGTTCTCTTCTCCTGGCTTCTTCATTCAGGAGGTTGTCCATCACAACATCCATCTCCAATTTTCCATCAGGAGCTCAGTTACTCAATGTCACTACCAGAGTATCCTAACTTTTCGGCAATGAACTCAATAACAGCAAAGCCTGCAACTCATCATCAATCTTCATGTCGGCTTTGGTCAACTGATTCACAGTAGCTTTGTAGGTGATGAGGTGTTCTATCATGCTCATCCCGTCTTTGTATTCTATCTTTACAAGTTGGCGAACCAGGAAGGCTTTGTTCCTGGGAGTCTTCTTCTGAATCATGGATTCTAACTTGTTCCATAATTCGTATGCGTTCGTGAACTCGGACACGTGCTCAAAGAGGCTTTTATCAATATATTTCCTGATCATGGCCACCGCCTTACGACTCAGGATCTCTCATTCCTTGTCGCTTTTGCCCGTCGGTTTCACAGCAAGGGTAATGGGCTCGAATAGATCTTTGCAATAAAGGTGATCCTCTATCATCGGTCTCCAATACGCAAAGTTGTCTGCAGTCAACCTTAACATATCTCCGTCGTGGGTGATATTGCTGGTCTCCATCTCGTATCCTTCAGAACCCGTCGAACCCTGGCTCTGATACCACTATTGGGTAAAAGTGGTGCAACAGTCTTACCCTCAAATAAACTCAAAGGTGGGTTATCGTCAACCTTCAAATCAAATGCGGAAACGTAATCAAAAACACAAAAGGGAGTGAGAGAGACAATTACACAACAATTTGTTTTACGTGAGAAAACCTTCCCTGAATCTGGAAAGGAAAAACTCACGGGACACTGGTCCAAATCAAATATCCACTATAATTGGGAATTGTTACAATGAATCAAAACACACCAATGTGGTGGTACACTTAACCTCTCCAACAATGGTGATAATCAACTCTCAAATTGTTTCACTCTGATCACTCAAATATGCAGGCACGCAAGCTTGCTCAACAATAGCACTCAAGACTGTCACTTGAGGCTCTCAAATATACGGAGACTCTCTCACGCTCAAATCTTCCTCGACGTTTGTGCCATTTTTGCTCTCACGTCTCTCTCTGGTCTTTCTTAATTTTACCCTCAACTAATGTATTTATAGTGGGAAATTAGGTCTGGAATATTAATCCCCTCAAATGGGCTTGGGCCAGCATTGAAGGAGTAAAGTCCAACACTCTTTTCTCAAACAAGAGACATTTTTGTCTAGGCTTATTTCATCCATTGAGGGATTTTGATTAGGCGTAAACTCATTATGGTTGTAGTTTGGCTCCCTTCAATATATGCTAGGGATGTTGGTTTATTAATAGAGAAAACAAAGGTGCAAATTTGCAGTGGAACAAAAATAGCATTATGCCTTGTACTTTGAGTTTTATTTTGGTTTTTAAATGTAAATGGTTTGGCTGATATGGTTAGATTATCCAAATAGTTATATACAAATGATTAGTTGAGCCTTGCATGTATCTTTTGAAATAATAAAATGATTTTGTTTTTCTTCAAATATTTGTTTAATTATGTGTTTCACTGACGATATGTGAAAAGTCCTTGAAAATGTGTTTCTGAGGTAGAATTAGTCATGTCTTTTCATATCATGGCCAAATGAATTATACTCCTTTCTTTCCATTTTATATGATATAGATATTAAAGAATGTAAATAACTTTTTAAATTTTCATAAAAAATATTATATAACTTTTTAATATCATTTATTTCTCTAATAATTGCTCATTTACTCATACTATTGTATAATACTTCCATTAAATGTAACATATTCTCATAATAAATTTTCATATGGCACTCTTTCATCTTCAGCACCTCAGCAAGTAAATATTATTGGTTGAAGGATAAAAAAATGGCTTTGAATGGAGAAAGAAATGATTTGGGAAAGACAAATTTTGAATATTGAGAAAAATATTATTAATGTATGAAATAGTATTGATTAAAGGGAGTTTTGAAAAAAAATATTTAATGTAATATTGATTTTATAAAACAATATATAATTTATATTTTTTTTCTCGTATATAAACTGTAACTAGAGAAAGTAGTAGTAATTTACAATTTAGTGGGACACGTGACATGATATGGTTGAATTTATGTGCTAGAGCCTTGTGAGTTATGACAACACCATAGGTTTTCATGCCACATTATGACAATTTAATTATGGAAGGTGGTACCTTTTACCCCCAACCTTTGAGGATGAAATGATGGTTTTATCCCTATAAAATTCTATATAAATAAGGATGACCCTTTTACCTTTCCCTTTCCCTTCTATTGTGAATTTTAGCCTTTGTTTGGAATAGGAGAAAGAAAGTGGAAAGAAAAGAAAAAATTTAAAATTTGAATTGAAAGGAAAATGGAAGGAAAGAAAAAAATTTATTTTTATTTTTATAAATCAACTTTTCTTTCTTTTTTCTATTTATTTTCTCTTAATTCAAACAAAAGAAATTGTATCGTTATCCGTGTTTTCCTTTCTCTCTATTTTCTTTTCTTTTTACCAAACATAGCATTAGTCTTCGTCACTTCTACAACTCTAACGACCGTTGACTATTGTTTCTATTTAAGCTTTTCCTACATCTATTTTTACTTTTTTCATTTAATTTCCTCCCTCGTCAGAGGTTTCCTTCACCTTTCTTCTTTTTGTCCTAATATGCATAATCTTAATGGGGGCGAAGAAGGACAATATTGGAAGATCCATAAAGTTTTTCATAGAACCTCCATTATCAATTATCAAGGATGAGATTATGGGCTTGTTTGGATACAAGCTAGAAGTGTTTTTGAGAGCTTCTCTATTGGAAATATATTACTTTTTTCAGTAAAGAAGCTCTCAAAAGCAATTATAACCTTGTATCCAAACAGACTCTATGTCATGATGAGTCCTTTTCTCAAGGAAACCTTGGGTCAACCTCAACTTCACTATTGGAAAACTTAGGACAAGTTTGTCTATCAAAGTCACATACCTCCTTTGATATCTTAGAGAGAGATTAGTTGGCATCCTTGATATCGGTTAAGTTCCAAAAATGACATTAATGTTGTATTTATAGGAGATTCAGTTGGGTTAGATTCTTGAAACAAGGCTCAAGGCTTCATAGGGGCAATAATACTCCATTTAGGTTTAACAAAAAAAGTAACTTTATTTCGGGTCAAGATATGATTTTAGTTCACGACTAGCTAGTGCATCTCAAGAATCCTGCATTTAGGTGTTAGTTACCTTCGGTCAACCCCTACAATTTGGACAACAAATTGGGTCCTTGATCCAATTCGGAACAAAGTTTAATAATTAAATGAAGATCAAGGATAACTATGGGTATAACTAAAATAAAAATAATTGAATGGTCTTTCCATAGATATGGTTTTGACACAACACAAACATGTTATTTAGATCATATACATAATGTGAAAATACTTTTGTATCATTATTGTTGTCATAATTATTAATATAAAAAGAAAATGGAAGAAAATTTCCTTTATCAAAAGTGAAGAACATGATTACATAATGGCTTGGTTAATAAATTAAGGCTCCACTAGGGTGGTTTTTAAATTTTTAAAAACTAAAACTAATCTTTCAGTTTTTATTTCTTATTTGAAGTTTTATTATTTTTCTTTAAGTTTAAAAATTAACTTGTTGTCATTTTATAATTTTCCTTTTAAAATGTTCACACCACAAAATATAAGCTTGACATATGAGGCTGTGATGAAATGATCTAGGTTGAGAGATGAAGAAAATAGGAAAGAAAATATTTTAAGTTTTAACGGGCTTTCGTGGGTGAAGCTCAAATCAGGTCATGATCGGATTGAGCTAAAGATGTCAAGATTAAATTAGTGCTCAAAGTCTAAAGTTCAAGTTATACATTTCATCGGACGAGTTTGGGAAGAACAAGTTATGGGCTTGACATGTGTCATGGACTATAATGAATTGGTCTTAAAAGGTTCAATTTTTGTTAAGACTTCTAAAAAAAAGCTTGTGGCCTATGAAAGTCTAATTTGTACATGTCTTTTGTTGGTTATGCTCATATTAGCCAACAATCAAATCAAGCCACTTAATTTGTACTCAAAATTTAAGGTCCAAGCCTTAAATTTCATAGAATATGTTTGAGTTGAGATAGTTGTGAGCTTGATGTGGTGGGTTGGACCACAAAAACTTAAATTTCATCATTTGGGTCTCTAAAACAAAGTCCAAGCCAAAGGAAAGCTCAATTTACATAGGCTTTTGTGGGCTAAGCCTGAATCAAGGTATAAAGGCCCAAATTTAATTTATGTTCAAAAGTTCAAATTCAATATTTCATCAAGTGGATTCGAGTCGTAGGCTTAATGTGCAGGTTGTAGGCCACAATGAGTCAAGGAAAAAAAACAGCTTAAATTCAATTTAGGACTCTAACTAAAATGAGGTTCAAGGTTGTTTGTATGAGCTTTTTTGCAAGCTAAGCCTAGATCGGCTCATCATCAACTTGGGCTAAAAGGCCTTGATTAATTCATGTTTAAAATTTAAACACCAAGCCCTACATTTCATCGAGTAGAGTTCCATAAAGTTTGCTCCAAGCTTAATGCAAGTTGAAAGCAATAGCAAGTCAAGTAAAATGAGTCAAGTTGAACTTCTAAAGTAAGTCTTAAGCCTAGTGAAAACCCAGCTTTGTACATGCTTTTGTGAGTTAAGCCCAACTTTAATTCATCCTAAAAATTTAAAAACCAAACCTACATTTAACCTGATGGGTTTGGGTCATGTTGGCTGATTTAACTCATTTTATCATCTCTAACGAAGACAAATCAAGAGGTAGAGAAGATCAGACAAGAAGTGAAGAAAAGTATCGAACGAAACAAGACAAATTCCAAAAACTTAAAACTATAACTATATTTTGTTTTTGTAAATTTTCAAAGTTAAAATAATTTTGAAATGCATTTAAAAATCATTTCAACTAAGTTTTATTTTTTAATTTAAGTTTGAAAACAAACAATTAGAAACTTACAATCGCCTCAAAGTGGGCTTAAATTTTACAAGCCGATTTTAACCAATTAAAATGAGGAACTTATGATCTTCATATAAACAATCCATCTTATTCTACCTCAATTTTAAGTAACTCATTAAATTTTCTCTCCAAAGAGAGTTTGTATTAATGTGTTGTTTGACTCACAAATATCTCCTCTCTCTCCAATATTTAATGAAAATGTTAAGTAAATCATGAAGAATGGTTGTTTATATATGTAACTCTCTAATTTTAAGCAACTTCATATCTATGTAACATGTTAAAATAATATTTTTTTTGATAAATAACCCATCAAGCAACTTCCATTGCAGATGTTACAAGCAACTTAAAAGAAATAAAATATAATGATAAATGATAATATTACAAGGTAATTAACCTATCTTATTTCCTTTTCCGCTCATCAACTAAGCAAAAGAGAAAATGATGATCACAAGCTTTTTTTGGTGGTGGAAGGATAACCCTTTTGTGGGTATGATCGCCTCTCTTTTTGGAACATCAAAAATTGAATGCCACTTTTCTAAATTTCAGTCTTTCTTTGACCGTTATTACATATATCCTTTAATCTGCTTCTTCTGATATTCATAGTTTTGCTTCGCTTTACTACAAATGCTAAATTAATTAGTAAAACATAATGGAGAAACGTACGATCGAACTGAGTTTTGGGAGCCACTAGTGCTACTACACCTTTATGAAAGGAAGATTAATGCATTTCAAGCACGAGGATATCTCAAGCATAGAAGCACCAAATCTAATCACAATGTTATTAACCATTATTAAATTCATGGGTTTAAAGAATAGAAAATATTTTTTGTTAAAAAAAGTTATAGTACTTCAAAAGCATAGGTCACATTACATTAATAGTATTACTTTTCTAGAATAAATCTACTTAATTATTTAACCATTATCTTAATCATGCATAATGGTTGTTAAAATGATTTATGCTAGAATTGTGTTATTATAATTAATAAGTGGAGGTTTTAGAAACACATTCCCCGAGGAGAAGAATGATATGTGAGTGAGTACGTAAATCAGAGTGGAGAAGTGTAATTGGAAAAGCAAAAGAATGAATGAGAGAGTGAGAGAGAGAGGGCATCTCATACAGAATAGTGTGTGTTTCTGGGGACATTTTATTGTATAAAGTAGCACGCTAGGTCTTCTTTTCACCTCCCCGAAAATCTTTCTCTCTATACATTCCAACTTTTTGAGTGAGGTGTGACTGGGAAATTGGTGAGTTGTTGTGTGGAGAATAGAGATGTGAATATGAGAATAGAATCAAAGGCTCTTTACAAAACTCTCGTGGGTTCCATTGCCTCTGGGACCCACCCGACATTCCCTCTTGTTTCTTTTTTTTTTTTTTCTCACATTCCCACTATTCAGAAAGGTGGAGGTCATGTTATAACTTATGAATGAATAATGATCCAGTACTCCGTATATGTGGAACCTTTTTGCTACGTGATCACTGATCATAGAAGCCCCCATCAAAATTATCCATGTAGCTACCCTAGCATGCTTTGTGATTTATCACATATATCTCATAAAATTGGTAAAGGAAATACCAATGAGTTCCTTAGTTAACTAAATAGGAGTGGGTCTAGTTGAAGTAACTAGTACTTAGAGTTGGGAAAAAATAGGGTTTGAATAATAGGGAATTATAGATTATAACTTATAGTATCTGTCCTATTCATATTCCTATTCACATGTTGTTAGTAATTTTAGTACCCATATTCTTGTATTCTATAGCTACCTAGATATTCTTACCTAAATTTATTGCTAACACTTTAATTAAACAAAATTGTTATTTCATATCATAATTACAAAAAACAAATTAAATAAATACTCCGAAAAATTTTAACTAAATTTAAAAACAAAGAAAATTAATTACAAAACATAATTATGTGTTCAGTGCTTATAACAAAATTGTATTTCATGTCCTAATAATAAAACAAACAAAATAAATAAATATTTAACAAAAAAAGGTTTAACTAAATTTAAAAACATAGTAAATTAATTACAAAACAATATATATATATATATGTTCATTGCTTATAACAAATAAAATAATTTTAATAATACTAATTAATGATACTGTATCTAAATTTTATTCTTAAACATACTGCTTTGTTTAATCACATGAGCCAAGCCAGTCTATTAGGTCTTTGACGATGTATGATGCTCACCTGTCATACGAGTTGCTTGCTGATGTAGCAGTTCAACGATACATTTTCCTTTACATTCATGATGCTAATTAACAGAATTTAATTTATACTTTCTCATTTTTCTGTTAATAGTATTTGTTCATACATATTCTTGTGCAAATGAATCCCTGTTATCACCATATATAATAATATCATGTGAACACTCTTAAGAATGTTGTTTTATATTATTAATCAAGGAAGATTCGTTTGATCATATCACCCAACATAGGGTGCCATTGCGGCTGTCTAATTAAGACCTTGAGTCATTGAAAAGATAAAATGAAAAAGAAACTTCATCTAATTAACATGTCTCATTACCTATATAACCTCTTCTTTTTCCCCCTTTGAGTTAAAGTTAATTACCATAAGAATACTAATCTCATTCTCATGCGCATATATATATGAAGATACAGTATATGACACTTTATCTGAGTGCAAACCTATCTCCCCCAATAATGGATTTTATAATATTTTGAAGAAAAACAAATCTTTGACTGAAACATATTTATAAGAATTGTCATAAGACTAATCTCATGAATATCAAGTAAACTTTTCAACGATTATTTTCTTCAAAATTTAGACTTTTGATACTTTATTAAAAGCGTATTTGCGCACCATTGTACACAGCCTTTATATTTGGATTCGTATAATAGGTAAAATAAAGGATCATCTTGATATAAGAAACCAACTCATGCTTATTACATATGTTCTTGATATGTGAGCTTGTTAATCTTACTTTTTTATCAGATTTTTTCTTTTGACTATGGCAACCTAAAGATTATCCAGGATCTGTTAATCTAATAAGGAATGAAGTCATCAATATTGATTATAATTCCAGGGTAACCCCAATATATATATATATCTTCACTCGTCACTTGACTTTTTGGCATTGATGGTCATCAAATTGTCATTGTATTTTAATTTTAAGTTCTTGGTCCATTTAGATTTAACTCATCTAAAATGAATCTTTCACTTTAAAGAGTAAAGTGAGCTATAATCATTAATTACAAGTTCAACTTTTGAAATCTAAACAAGTTCATAATTTACCATCTATGCGGATGCATTTGATCGTAGTTTTAATAGTTAATTTTGTAATTAATAGCTATAACCTTTTTTTTGGGTAAAGTGAGAGAACAATAGTTATAACTTTTTACTTTACTTTAAGGTGAATTCCACTTTAGAAGACACAAAATTTGATTTTTATTCAAGCATAATTTAAGCATGTCTTTTAATTGGTTTTGTTTTGTTTCTAATTAATCATACCATAAGATAAGTGTTCCCAGCTGTAAATAAGTTCTGGGCATACATAACCCTTGTGGAGCCGTCGATTCCAAACGTCTTCATACGTTGGGTGGTCCCCCTTTTATCTCACAAAATTGAAATTGTGAGCATGTAAGTTAAGATATTTTTTTTTTTTTAATCCAAGTTCCTAATTAAATGTTGAATCCCTTCACATTTGTCTCACATATCTCTCTAGTAAAACTTATTTGTTACGTAAGTGGGCCTGATCTGTCTCAGTTAATGAAGCCTCAAATTTTTCACTTTCCTTCTTTGTTGAAAAATTGTTAGGGAATATGCACACCAAATCATTTGATCGAGTCCATAGATGTAGCAGGACTCATTAGATCACAATGAAAGAAAAAATAAAACTACACATTCACAATCAATGCATAAAGGGGATCCTTTTCTTCTAAGTAGAGAAACCCTATTGTCTTCACCACTTTTCAAACTTTCAAATATAATGTTCCAATGATTTGGGCACCCCCTTCCAATCAAAACCACATATCCTTTTAAAAGGGTTATTGGGGGCATTGATGACCCCAAAATGAGGCTTGCCAGCCTCTATAATTATCTACTTAGGGGTGCCCCCATTTTGAATTATACGAAAAGGATAAAAAAGAGTGCTCAAAGAACAAACATACATGCCCCCACCTGATCACATATTATGATATAGCTCATTTGTTTTAGCTTCTTTTTTCTTTTTTTTTTTTTATCTTTTCACAGTAAGCTATATATCTGATCATGTATATGAAGCATTCAATCATGAGGGAAGTGTAAAAACGACAAGAGACATTAAACTCAAAAGGGCATGTTAACTATATGATCTATTCGCTAAATAAGCTTTTAAGAAAAGTAATATATCATCGGGTGCTATGTATCAGTGAATTTGACTGCAAAAAAGGAGCTAATTAATTTTTACTTAATCTCGAAAGTTGAAAACGTCACAGGAACTGCTGATCAGTGCTGACTAAATATATTTTTTATGAACATAATTTTATTTTACAAATAATATTCTCTGTTCAATCATCCATGGTACTTGTTTGCAATTGAAAGCTTTACTATAATTTGAATGTTCTTTCCACACACTTTCAAACGAAGCACTTCCTATGTTATATAGGGCATTAATTAACTAGCAGATTCTTTTTGGCTCTTTTAATGCACTGGGGAATAAGAAAGTTGCATTATGAGAATATATGCTTTTGATCTATATTATTTTTCTCCTTTTGTTTCTTTTTATTCTTCAAATATACCTTAAACTCTTAAACAGATCCTAACCTTGGAATCTACGCTATATATATACTTCCAAAATCTAGCTCTCCACATCCCTTAATTTTTATCTCTCCCATTTTCTCTTTAAAAAATGATAAATTTAAAAGTAAAGGTATACAATGATTAATTTCTCATCATGCTTCGAATCTTGCAAGGTCAGATTAATGTGACTACGTGAGGACCCATATGCTTCCTTATTATTCAGATGGTCAAAGGAATGTCTTATCGTGCGTTATTACTAATTACTATTATTTTGCGTAGTAAAACTTCATATTAAGTGTATATGAGTACAAATAAAAAAGGTTAATTAATACTACAATTCAGGAAATTAAATATGATTATTTTTGTGGATCAATCTTAGGCTTTATGGCCTCAAATTAAGAAGCTAATCAATTATAGTAATTAAGTCACTGAGTACTTGACTCTATCTCTGTATTACTATTTTGCACTTTGTTCCTGTAAATTTAATTACCAAGTCTTGTTTATTCATCAAAGTAAGCTAATTGCTGAAGTTATATAGCTTTTCCTAATTAAAAGTAAAATCTGTCGGCATGCATAAAATTAAATATTTAAATATGAAACTTAACTCGCAATTAAGTAGTACAATTATATACATGCTATGTACTATCTCAAGATCACAAGAGATTCTAGCTACCTTTCATGCATCTCGACGAGAATCCCTTACAATGAAGATAAAATAAATATTCTTTCTCACACCCCAAAAAGAAAGAACGAAGAAAAGCAAGAAGAGAGGATAACACTTAAATAACTAGATATTTGATATATTGAAATGAGTAATCTTAAAGGGTAAAAACATGTTATGAAAGCAGTCAAAAAGTTACATAGCTGAAAGTTGATAATAAAACTCTTACAGAAATGTTTTTTGGCTCGCAAGAAAAAACAAATGAGGCATCAGTGTTTGTATAAACGAAATGGGAACACAAATGAGTATGCATAATAACAGTATATTTCAGTTCTCTGCTTCCTTTTTTTGGTAACACAAAAGGTTTTTTTTTAAGTGGGTTGGTTGGAAATTGGATGAGATTAATAGAAAAAGGTCATTGCAGTTTGCAGCAGCAGGAGAGATGAGAGAGGAGAGAGGAGAGAGAGAGCTGAAAAAGATCCAATAATGCAGTGAAGACATAGCAGACAGAGAGTTGCTTTTTGGGTACTTGGGGAATAAAATGCTGTCTCTCTACGAGGATTGGCGTGAAGAGAGAGAATGAGAGAATGTGTTGTTACTTTTATTTTGCTACTACTAACTCTACTATCTTCACAACAACCTCATTGTCATTGATTTTGTAGCTATACATGTTCATATAGTAAATGAGAAGACAAAGTTCAAATAATGAAATAGTATATAAGACTAGTAATTAAGAATCAAGAAGTTTTAGGTCAGTCCATGGAACAAAATACATAAATTGTTGTGTTTTCTATTTTGATGATAAAAAATGTAAAAAAAAATATAATACAAATAAGAAATTATATTTTTGTCTAACAAAGATAGATGAGACCAGAGAATGAATATATATGAAGTAAAGTATTCAATGTGATAAAAAGAAATAAGAAAAAGAATATTATATGAATAATATAGCTTATATATAATCTATCACTTTTTTTCCCGTTTCTATCTCTTTTCACCTTCCCAATTTCTACTTTAGTACCTTTTTTTTAATATCTGATGGGGTTGTCTGGCTATTCAAAGATGATGTGGAAGGAGGGAAGCTTTGTGACTCCAAGTAACAATTTTGAATTGTCGGTCCCTTTTGTTTTGTTGTACTCGCAAATTTCTTACGCAACCTGATCATTTGCACAAAAATGGCACACATTGCATAAGAAAGACTATAATTTAATTCTAAGTATATCATATCTAATTAATCAATGGAAATGGAATCAAATAGTTTCTCTACCCTTTTGTAATATGATCCTTTAACATGCATGCATATTGCTGTTGCAGCTAGAGCAGATGACTGCTATCTACAGCTTTTCACCCTTTTATATACAATCCCTGATTGATACAGCTCAAATTCAGCAACAATGTGCATTGGGGCAATTGGTATTTTTTTTATTAAGGTCCAACATAGTGAAGCCATACATTATTAGAAAACTGACATTCTAATTATGAATAAGAAAATAATTAATTCTGATGTATTAAAAATCAGATAATACCTCATTTTCATTACACCAGTAACACATTTATTTAGATTATAGTATAGTATATGGACTGCACCTATAAATGTAAACTGGAGAGAGAGAACAATGAAGTGGAAATAAAAAAGCTAAGCGAAAAAGCTGCTGCTTTAAGCTAAAACCAAAACAGAATTAAACAAAAGTTAAAGAAAAAAATGGAATTAAAAGTGTGTATATATATATATATATAATATTTTTTAAAGATGTTATTGGTGTAAAATATATACTAATTTTGTCAATAATGAATCTTCGTTAAATAATCTAGATGATCACCTTTAATCAGATTCTTTCTTCTCAAATATATTTTTTCCCATTCATAAGACTAATAATATTCCAAAACTTATTTAAAAAAATTGAGTTTAATATAAGTAACTAATAATTGGTAAATATATATAATATAATAAATAAGGAGTGATAAGAAGTATACTACTATAAAGAAGTAGTGAGGCCTAGTATGGTGTTTCTAAAACTTAAACTACTTACTCTAAGCTTTGTAATACAAACTCTCTCTCTTTCTTTCTCTCATTCTCATTCTCACTTTAAGTTTCTTCTCATCCTTCAGAACTAGCTTTGTTGAGTTAGTTCCAGCAGCAGGTTCCTCTAATCACAAGAGGTCTAAAACTCAAAAGGGGGTGGTGGTGTTTGGAGAGGAACAAATATAAGAAGAGAAAGAAGAACTAGTGTGGTTCTGAAGAAAAGGTTTTTTCAACACAAAGGGGGTGTGGGGGGTGGGGTTTTATCACCGGTGATGCGCTCAGGAGCTTGTACATTGCAACAGACCCTCACAGCAGAGGCTGCTTCAGTGTTGAAGCACTCTCTCGGGTTGGCACGCAGAAGGGGCCATGCACAGGTCACCCCTCTGCATGTTGCTGCAACTTTGCTCACCCTAAGAGCCAGTTCCTTAAGAAGGGCTTGTCTCAAGTCTCAACCACAAACACAAACACAAACACATTCACAATATTCACATTCACACCACCCTCTTCAGTGCAGAGCCCTTGAGCTTTGCTTCAATGTTGCCCTCAACAGGCTCCCTACAACTCCTGGCCCTTTGCTCCACACACAACCCTCTCTCTCCAATGCTCTCATTGCTGCTCTCAAGAGAGCACAGGCTCACCAGAGAAGGGGGTGCATTGAGCAACAACAGCAACAACAGCAACCACCTCTTCTCACCATCAAGGTTGAGCTTGAACAGCTCATCATTTCTATCCTTGATGACCCTAGTGTTAGTAGGGTTATGAGAGAAGCTGGTTTTTCAAGCACTGTTGTTAAGAGTAATATTGAAGACACTTCTTCTTCAGCACCTTCTGTTTTCTACAACAGTTCTGGTGGTGGTGTTTTCTCTTCTCCTTGCTCACCTTCTCCCAGTGAGAACAATAATGTTTTCAGGCAGAACCATTTCTTAGCTGCTTACACTTCTAATGAGTTTAGTAGTATTTCTCCTAATTCTTCACTTTTGTTGAAGAAGGCTTCAGTGTTTCCCATCACTGAGTCACCCCCACCCTCTTCTTCTAAGGAGGATATCAAGGTTGTTCTTGATGTTCTCTTGAGGAAGAAGAAGAGGAACACTGTGATAGTTGGTGACTCATTGGCACTCACTGAAGGTCTTGTGGGGGAGCTTATGGGGAAATTGGAGAGAGGAGAGGTTCCTGATGAGTTGAAGTCCACACATTTCATCAAGTTTCAGCTTGCATCACCGGTTTCTATGAGGTTCATGAAAAGGGATGAAGTGGAGATGAGTCTTTCTGCACTGAAGAGGAAGGTGGATTCGGTTGTTGCATCAGGTGGAGGAGGAGCCATTTTCTATGTTGGAGACTTGAAGTGGTCAGTGGAATTAGGAACAAGTGAAAAAGAGGAAGGTGGTGATGTTTGTGGATATAATTATTATTATACCCCTGTTGATCATCTTGTTGCTGAGATAGGGAAGTTGTTTTGTGACTCCAATAACACTAATAAGGTGTGGCTTTTGGCCACAGCAAGTTATCAAACATACATGAGGTGCCAAATGAGGCAACCCCCTCTTGAGACTCAGTGGTCTCTTCAAGCTGTCCCTGTTCCATCAGGTGGACTTGGCTTGAGTCTTCATGCTTCAAGGTAATAATTAATCGCTTGCTTAATCACTTTCATTATTATTTTTTTTATCTACAGAAGTTAAAGACAATATCAAGAAATTTACATCAAAACTCAAGTATCTTGCTGAACCAAGATCCCTTGACTCAGTTTCCTTAGTTTAATACCAAAAAATATAATTGATAATTAATTTGAGAGGTTAATTTGCTTTGCATTTTGTTGCTAAGTACTACGTACGGTTCTGGACTAGTGCCAGAAGACACTGTCAAAAGCATGGTTGGTTGGTAAGGTAGACGTGAATCAGTGCCTTTCTGCTTCAACTTTGTTTTTGTCAGTATATATAGAACCTCTTAGACATTACGGATTCACATAGTGTTGTGCAGAAGGAACCATATTATACTTTACCAAAAGGAAAAGAAAGAAGAATGAGTTATATATAATTATATATTATTCCTTTATTACAAACATTTCATTTTCTCAAAACATGATTTTACAGTAACCTTTTGGAAGGTAGCATGAAAATGTTACAAGAATATTGAAAAGTACACCAACTAGCTTCTGATGATGCAGAATATATTCAAAACAACAAAAGTGTCTATTTGGTTACTGTTGGATGTTCATTGAATCTTTCTGCACTCATTTTTGCAGTGTTCATGATTCAAAGATGACAATCTCCCAGAATCCATCTCATATGATGGAAACAAAGCTCTTCGGTAGCAACAAGGAGGAACAGGATAAACTCAACTGTTGTGAAGAATGTACCTCCAATTATGAAAAAGAAGCTCAGTTGTTCAAACCAGGCCAGAAGAAACTGTTACCATCCTGGCTTCAGTCTCATACCACCGAAGCCCATCAAAAGGTAGCAAAATTTTAACTTTTTTTCCTCGAATCTGAATGATATATTTAACCATACATTAACACATAAGTAGTTAAGATTAAAAAAAAAAAATCAATTTTTAAAACACTAGTGACTTGTGTGTTTTGTGTTTTAATCTTAACTATTTATAATAAGATTTAATTATCAAGACTTATCATAGACGAGGTATTAATATATTCCTTGTAGAATATCTTCGCAAATTACACATTTTTTTAGAAGTATCATAACAAATTCAAGTTATAAATTTGTTGAGGTATTCTGTTTAGAAAACAAGTGGGAGTATATTACAATATGGACAAATTTGTTTTCAGAATTTAATACATTATTTACTTAAAAGTTTTAGACGATCAATCAATCAGACATCATTATATGTATGACTCATAAGATAATTATTATAAATTATAAAAGTCAACAAATTTATTATAGTGGACATTTTGCGATTGAATGAATGATGATGTACCATTCATTCATGTTTCTATTGTTTGAGACAGTGTCTTATGAACAAATTCAATGTTTTTCAGGATGAGTTAGCTCAGCTGAAAAGGAAATGGAACAGACTATGCCACTGTCTGCACCAGAGCAAGCAGCCTCAGAACCATTGGAGCAACACTTTACATGGCAATTATCACAGTTCAAATGGCCAAAAGATCTACCCTTACAATTCATCATATCCCTGGTGGTCAAACCAAGGCACTAGTGTCTTCACAGATTCAAGCTCCATATCTTTTGCTGATTCACCTCCAAAACCAGCTTATAGCTCCAACAACAACATTGTGCCTAGGTTCAGGCGCCAGCAATCATGCACCATTGAGTTCAATTTCAGTGATGTGACTCAGAAAAAGCCATCCACAACAGCCTTGGATTCTCTCAAGGGCATGGAAGGTAATAATAGTAGTGAAGTAAAGATTACTCTTGCTCTTGGAAATTCAACATTCGGTGGTGGTTCGGGGCAAACGGTGGAAAATATCATAACTACTACTGATAGAACACTGCGACGAGCTCATATTTGTAAACTGTTGCAGGAGAATGTTCCATGGCAATCTGAGACAATTCCTTCCATAGCTGAGGCATTGGTTGATTCCAAATCAGCAAAGCAAAGTTCCACTACTTGGCTTTTATTGCAAGGAACTGACTCTATTGGAAAAACAAGGTTGGCACGTGCCATTGCAGAATCAGTGTTTGGCTCAGTTGATTTTCTCCTTCACTTGGACATGCTGAAAAACAACAAAGAGAATTCAGCTGATATAGTGGCTGGAGCATTGAAAAGCCATGAAAAGGTTGTGGTTCTGATAGAAAGTTTGGATTTTGCAGATGCCCAGTTCAGGAAGTTTCTTGCAGATGGGTTTGAAACTGCAAAGTTTGGAAATTTAAGCATGAATGAGAAGAGTTCAGGCCAAGCAATATTCATATTGACCAATGGTGACACTAGGAGCAATGAAGAGAAGAAAACCAATGACTCAGTGATGAAGTTGGTGTTGCAGATAAGTGAAACCAAACCTAGCTTGGAGTCTTCATCACCTTGTTTGGGTCAGAAGAGAAGGGCTGAAGTACTGGATTTGTTTACCAATGTTAAGAGTCCAAGGGTTGAGGAGAAGGAGGAGGGTAAGAAAGTCTTTTCAAGGCATTCAAGCTTCAACAACCTTGACCTGAACATGAAAGCTGATGAAGAAGAGGATGATGATGGAAGTAGTCCAGTATCAAGTGATTTGACAAGGGAAACAGTGGTTGATCCATTTGAGTTAATTGAGAACCGGTTTGAGTTTAATGAAGGTCCAGAGAGGGAGAGGGAGAGGGAGGTGGCAGAAATGTTTCTGTCAAGGATAAAAGAGTCTTTTGAGGAGGTATATGATGATGATAATGGTGATGGGGTGGTGGTAAATTTTACTGTAGAGGAGAGGGTGATAGAGGAAATTGGTGTGGGGTTTGGTAATTTTACTAACAGCATGTTTGAGAAATGGCTGAAAGACATTTTTCAAAGCAGTTTATTACAGACAGTTGTTAACTTTGGTGATGGGGGGAAGGAGAGGGGTATAGGTTTTACACTTTGTTGGGGTGGTAAAGGAGATAGGAAATCGGATAGTGATGGGTTCATGGGTTCATGTTTGCCCAAGAATGTCCAAGTTAACTGCTTCATGGATTGATGATGATGACTGACTTTGGATAGTGGGTGGGGGGTTTCTTTGTAAAATGTAAAATGCAAGTCATAGGCTTTGTGTAACTGCTAATTTTCATTATAGAATGTGTTTGGTTTTTCTTCTGCTTTCAAAACCTTTTTGTCAATCACTTTTTACTGCACTTATTTTGAATTTCTTTTTCTACTATGAGTTTAATTCTCATGCATGTCTCAGTTTATACTGTCATTTGATCAATCAGAAATCATAATAGATATGATTTTTTAATTATTATAAAAATCAATAAATTTTTTGTAAATAAATACTTTGTGATTGGATGAGTATAAAAGGCTATTAATGCAATGTGCAAATACTAGTTACTCTTTTATAATTCCAAAATATCTAAGAATCCAATGGTTTTGTTCATCCATTTGTCAGGAATGTTACTGAATCCAAGTCTGTAGTTTCTGGAATAATACTGTGTATTGCTGTTTGATCCATGAATTGAATATGTTGAGTGCATGCTTTACAATTATGAGCAGCATCTTGTTATGACATCAATAAATTTATAGGTAACATTATATATCATGGACTTAAAGATGAAGTTTGTCCATTTGCATATACTTGGTCATGTCTTAAGACACAACTATATATGAGCCATTAAAATGTAGGCAGTGGTCTTCTAAAATGAAACTGTCTTTAATGATGCTTTTTATTTAATTTAAAATGTATTGTGATCTCAATTTCCTAAAAATTTAAGGTGCATACAATTTATTTGCTTATTTTAGGAGACCAAATTATACTGTCCTCAAGTTGCTGAATTAATCCCCTCAATCCATGTTTTAAAAATTGCAGGTGAGTATGAACAGTTTATGTTGGTATATGGAACAATATAAAGATTGCAGTGTACTATAAATATTTCTTGCACATGGGTTTTTAAATGATCATTTTGTTTGACAATAATTTTAATGAGGACTTTTTATGGTAACGATTGTCTACAACAGAGTGATCCATCCACATAATGTTTCTTCCAAATAGCATGTGCATCTCTAGTTAGAGGAGTCCACTCTCCACGGCCATTGTGAAATACATAACTACACATTGTAAAGGGTTACCTATTCCATTAGGAAATTCTATTGTGATTCTACCCTTGTATTTCTCATATATAAAGTGGGAGATTATGCAACCTTAATTAAGTTAACAAGAGGATTGGAGATGCCAAAAACTTTGAAGGAATTTGAAAAGTCATTGATCTTCGCTTATGTCACTGTTGAAGTTGCAAATCAATTATTAGGTTGTAAATCATTGAGGTTGTGAAACACTGCCGAAATTATTGTACTTAGCTGTAGCTAGTAGATTAAGTAACCACTATAATAGAGTTTGTAAGTGGTCCATATTCAGTAACCATTGGCCCATAAGGGACAAACTAATCATCTTGTTTCACCCGTGATTTTATCATATAAATTTGTAAATATTTTCTTCCTTAATATGCAATAGTTTAATATGATCTAAGTTTCAGAGTAGGTCATATTAAGATTTTAACTAATGGTTTGCGACTGGAATTTCAGTTACGATGTCAAGGTTTTTGGGATTTATTTGTAATTTACTATAATATTAAATATCACAAATTCACAATGAGTAGCCACAATTTAAAATCTTGCATTACATGATGATTTATCCATTTGTTTGCATCTACATTTTGAAGCAACTGATCTCTAATTATTTGGGTTCAATTTTTTTTTGTTCTTACATTTGATGTAAAAATACCACTTTACAACATGTGTAAAAACACTCCATCTATAGATTGTACCAATCACATTGTAACCATTCACTTAAAGTACATCAATGCAGTCCATGTAATTCATGAATTGTGTTAAAAAAAAAATCAACTTGTAAAAAATAACTGTATTTTGATAAATATTTCTAAGAATATGTTATTTCACGAGTTTCTAAAGATACATTAATTATGTTTGAAAAAAAAATACATATATATAGATTCTCTTATTTTGAGTTTTATTAATTTTCCCCCCATTATTCTTGTGTTGTTGCTTTTAATCCATGTCCTTCAGCCATGCACAAATATACATGCATCAATCCAATGAAAACCAAAAATAAGACTCCACTACTACAAGACATTGACGCTTTCTGGTTCCAATTTATTTCTTCAAAATTCTTTATCATTGCTTTGACCTTAAAGTTTGCATGATTGAACGGCGTATGTGGGTCCTGTCTTCCCATTTTAGAACACCATCATGGCTTTGATTTTCTGCGCTAGATTAAGATATGATCGTAAAATTTTTATATTTCTTTAGTAAAAGCACTTGAGTGTCTTGCTGTTTTAATTATGTAAAGTTACTCTATGATAGCTGAATCATAGATATCTCTTCAATATAATTGAATAACAGTATGGCCCATATTAATAATGGACCACAGCAGGAAACATATTCTACATGGAGATTAAAAACAAAATTATTACGAGACCATGTATAATTAATTAGTAGTTTCATTCTATGAGATAAAAATACAGATTTTGCATATGAAAAAAAAAACAGTCAACAATAATAAAATGATAATTTACAGTTGTTCCCAAAAAAAAGTATACGTTGCAGTATATGTTCAATCTACACCATTTTAAAAAGTTGCAAACTAAATTCATTTCATGTGACTAAAGTAAGTGCAAGCTGTGTATGAAACAAAAGTAGATCGTATATATCCCTTTCTTGAGATTTAATTAATAAACATATAACAATTTATTTATTTTTAGAAATTAATTACAGTATTTTCTGTTATTAAATCTTCACTAAAAAATACTCCCTCAATTTAATTTAATTTTTAAAATACTTAAACTATTTCTGTGAAAAATATTTATGGTTTGAGTAAAAAATGAATACAAGAATAAATATTTAACATTTAAAAATATTTTGTTACAATTTAGTAATCAGATACCACATTAAACATTCAATTAATCAAGTTAGAATTGAGTAGGATTATTATAGACAATGGTTAAGGTAATTGTTTATTATATATATATATATATTAATGCAAAAAAATTATATATTGTCAATTAATTATAAATTATTTTAGTTAATTATTAAAAAAATAATCTTATCGCGTATGACGATTTATTATTAAATGAAAGACAATGTAAAATTTTATACAATATCAATACATTTTAATTAAATACTTTAAGATAAAGTAAAGGTAATTAAACCACATTGTTCAATTCTTTATATATAAGTCCAGTTTAAACGCGTAAATTGGATTATATGAATCACGATCAAATAGATAGGGGGGGACTCTGCCGTTTTCATTTGATTTAGTTTACATGGTTTTATTCTGGTTGTCACTTTCTTCTTTAACCATGAGAATAAATAGTAAAGCATGTGATAGGGTAGAGTTTTTCCAAAAGATGTGTAGCTCTTACTAAGATTTCATAATTACAAACTCCATTTTGGTGTCTTTTGTGATGTTATAGGGAGGGCACCTTCATTGTTTTGGGTCCCTCGCTTTCTGATTGAATTAGTGCTCTAAAAGAGCTATCAATGGTGTTGTTCAGTTGGAAATAAAAGTGTACACAATGATATAATTGTTTTGTCCAATCATCATTAATGTTGAGAATGCAATTAATTAAAACCTTTTCAAAAGAATAGAAGATAAATAAACTATAAAAAGATATTAGCGCAATAAGCCTGAAATCATTACGGTTGTAGTGTTGGTGTGCTTTATCTTAATTCTTCAAGTAATGTATATAATTTTTTATTGATACAAGATTTAGGATAAGGGTAGATAACCGATTTAAAATTAAGCCAAATTGTCAATGAAAATCAGAATACAAAGATTATATAGACTGATGGTTTTTTTTTTTTTTTTTGTTAAACTTAATTCATGCAATTATGATGATGAGTAAAATGCCTACCAAATCAAAATTGAAAAAATAATACAAAATGTGATGTAACCGTGCCAAGCGAGAAGCTCTGCTCACATTGCTATGAGAATGTATCGGGTTTTGAGCAAAGATACAAGAGTATACTAGTTTACTAGACTTAACATACTGATTAGTATCATTATTTCCAATTTTGTTTTTCCTTTGGCATTTTCTTGGTACTATTTCTGCCCTCTCAATTATCTGATACAAAATTAAAACAAAATTATAGTAATTAGCTTTAAAATAATTAAGTTTGTAGAAAAACTAATATGCGTGGTCGATTCAAGTGTTTGAGTGTCTCATGTTTGATTTTCCTTAAGTAATTAAAATTTTGAATTTAAATTTTATGAATAAAAAAAAATCCTACTAAAAGAACTACCTCCATCACTGTAAAAAATTTCGGCTCCAAGTACAATTACGTTCCATTAAAAGTACTTGTAATCCTAAACTAAAGAGGTCTCAAAAAATTAAAAAAAAAATGTCCAAGAATTTCTTCCAAAAACAAAATTCTGAGTTAAAGAAAGGTACCCCACCCTTCCACGCTACAGTCTTAATGAGAATGCACAGATATATATATATATATATATATATATATATATATATATATATATATATATGGATGTACTGCCAGCAAGAATTAAAATTGCATGTGAAAAAATAGTAGCAACACACTATTTATTATTTGTTGAAAATTATTAAAAATTATAAATTATATGGGTCTTATTATCTTAACTAATTGAAAAGAGTATGTCGAGAAGAGTGTACATTTTATTTACTGTTTGTTTTCTTTCCATAATTTTTTTCAAAAATATGTCATTATTATTATTGTTACTACTATTATCTTTTAATAAAATTAAAGAAAAACTAAACGGATTGAAAATTCAAGTATTTGATTACTTTAAATAGTAATAGAATGTGACAACTAAAAAATCATTAAAAAAAAAAAAACCTAACATATTATAGATATTCTCGATTTAAATTATATAACTACTATTTTTGTAAAGATATATTTTTCACTACACCACGGGTACTCTTCATAGGAATACTTAAAAAAAACACTAAAACTAATCAAACATATAGATATTTTCAATTTAAATAGAACTTTTTTATTAAGAATTTTTTTTGTCTATAGTATCTTTCACGAAAGATAATATTTTTGCTTGAACTTTTTAAGATCAATATGGGATTGGAAGACAAACTGGTGAAAATTCAACACAATACATACCAAAAACTCAAAGTCAAGATCACAGGTTAAATTGGAATAACCTAGTATCAATAGTTAAGTTGGAACAACTTTGTATTAAAAAAGATGTGTAATTCTAAAATTAAATAAGTTGAAATTATGCTTGGATATTGGAATGTGCCCTGAAACAGGAGCCCAACTATTCCTGGTGTTTCATGCATTAGCCCATCAATCATAGGGACACTCCTCACTTGCAGCAGCATCTTCATTCCTAATCGTCGTCACCCGGTATCACCCCAATTATATGTCGTCAAGGGACAATGTGGGGACTACGAGGAGCTACCACTAAAGTTTTTCCAAGGTAGTACATATTTCCTTAAAGTTACATTTTTTCATTTGATAAATTTATTTTTTATTTTTAGTTCAAAAATATTTTCTTAAGTCGAGAGAAAACCAATTACACAAAAGTGGGTCTTTCTATTTAAAGAAAAAGAATATGTACTGTGAGATGACTAAAATAATTTCCCCATTTGATGATAGACACACGGTGTCCGCGTGATAAGTGCACAAAACAGTGGAGTGTGAACATGAGTTGAGTGAGTAAATTCAATTTAGTGTTTTTAATCCAGCTTATTTCTGTAATTTTATCTAGTAAATACGAATGCGTGTGGGCAGTGTTCTTTGGAGAGCTTTGTCAATTTTTTTATACTTATTCTTATTCAGACCTCTCGAGAATTAAAATAAAAAATAAAAAAATAATGCCTCTCGCAATATTTCTACGTTGCTATTGACATAAATACTTCCATATGGTGCACAGTTTTTCATTAATCTTGCATGCTCAAACCTTGGGGAGGCTTCCCTTAAATTACATGTATGACAAATTCACAATTCAACTCAGTCATCAGCAATTCCTCACGATATGAAACGAATCGTTGGCTAGCCAAACCTATCATTATTCCATAATCCATATAATTAAGCAATAGCTCGTTAAAATAAATAGACACTTGTCTGGACAAGAAGGAATAAAACTTTCTTTACGGAGTTCCCTCAAATATACATTTGTTACAGAGCTTAGGAATAATGTAATACAAACAAAAATAGGGGGCCTAGGTTAGAGCTCCTAAAGAATGAAAGGCAGCAAAATGAAAGACTAATATACAAAAAGAATGACACTAAACCACAGTAGCTAATCTACAAATTTGGTATGTATATTTGGAGGATATACAAAAAAGGGTGACCGACTTAATAATTTCCCACCCCTCGAGTAGAAAACCGCATGTTATTGCAAATAAAGTCAAAGACCTTACACCGAATTAGGAGGTGTTGTTGAATGTGAAGAGGAATCCTCTGGGCCTGATAAATCCAACGCGGTTTCAAGGTTGAGCAAAGGCTTTAGTCTTCTGTGAACCTCGTCACTCAGAAAATTAATCTCTTCAAGAATCATGGATAAAGCAGACTTGCAAGACTCCTCATCCCTGAACGCCAATGTCCATCTTCCATCGACAAAAGCTTTTGTCTTTAATTTCCCGTGGGGGTTGAACTTGGCAGGATCCAGAACAGGTAAAGAAGATGGTCGGATCCGCAGATGTAACCATCTTGGGTGTTTATCATCAATCCTGGGCTAAAAAATGAAGACAAGATATTGTGAAATTATATCCTGAGTCATCAAAGTAAAAATAATTGTAAAATTCAATTTTTCCAATTCACTCTTTGATTCTGTGTCAAACTCTAAACCAACAACAAAAATTTGTGCCATAGTTGTCGGCTAACCAAACTACTTGATTCAAAATAAAAATGCAAAGGTGACAGACAAATATACATACATTGCACCCAGCCAAAGGTGCAGCAACCCGAACAACTCCATAGAGCTTCTTCATTGGCAACTCTTCTGCTAGCACAAGCCACCCAGATGTTCCTGCAGAGATGGCTAGAAAGCAAAAATGGCGCTCTTTGCCCCTTTCGAAAGCAATTCTACAAGGCACGGAATTAACTGCACATGGAAAATAAGAGCAATTTTACCAAAAAAACAGTTGATTGTCAACCTACAATAATATTATGTAACTCTTCTAACAAGGAATGACAACCTTAAGTAAAGAAACATATTCACAGACAATAAAAAGAGAGAAAGAAACACCCTCAATTTAGTCCTCCAAAGTCACATACATCACCATATTCTATAAATTAAAAAATTGGTTATCATATCCCCCAAAGATTTAAAACACAATTGTAAGTCTTTTAAAAAAATTGTCATCAAATTAACCTCTCAAAAGATCTAAAATGTCACTGTGGTTGTCCTTATGAAGGACTGAAGTAGTAAGTGACAAAGAATCTGAGGGACTAATTTGGTTACTAAGAATGATATATTACCAACTGAAATTGATGTTTAATAAGTGTTTATTATTATGATTAAATACAAAATTTTACAGAAAGTACAGTATGAATGGTTCCAGAATTGAGAAACTCCTACAGAGAGAATGAACTCAGTCCAAACTACCAAATACATACATAATAACTGCCTCCTAACCCCTACTTACATCATGTACTAGGAATACATGGCTGCTATATAACTGATAACGTCCTTCATACATAGACACATAACTACTACATAACTGTCCTGCACTATTAAACACACGACTATCCTACATAACTGCAACATTGCAGCATTCTACATCCTACTACACCCCCACTGGAGTATAGCTTCCAAATAGTTGGGTTACTGGACTTTCAAATCCCATCAACTAATTTGGTGACGTGATCGTGATACTGATATATGTAATTTTGGCAGACCAAATTGAGGGTTTCCTATAAAAAAGTGTACCATCAAGAGAGAAAAATAAAACTATAATTTGCATAATAAATTATTTTCTAGAACATTGCCAACATTCCTTCACATTTCAACTGGGCACAATTTTCTCTCTCTGCAGTTAGGTTTATTTCCAAACAATGCGTATTGGTTTCATGTAACTATTAATTGATGAAACTGACATAGCATGTTTACAAGGCATTTTAGAATCTTGGCTTTATAAAGCCATAAACCCTCCATTACACATGAAAAACAGCTCTTCAACATACCATTTCTAAAACTCATTTTAGGCACAGTATTATAAAAAACAAAATAGAAAAACCAAATTATTCCCCCTTTTCCCCTGTCTAAAGTAAAAGGGAGAGGGAGTACCGAATAGGGTCCAGCTGCATGGGATATGAATAATAGGATTTTGGAAATATAAGATATTTGTATGTTTTGGTACTATTCAAAATAGGGTATCCATCAGTACTAGGAGTTCTAATGACAGCACACAAATTATAAATTTCCATCTCAAATCAGGAGTACTTGGTTATCATGTCATGTTTTATTACTATTAGTGATGCTCTCAGACTATGTTATGCAATTATGATCACTACAGGGTTTATTCTTCTCCCCTGCCCCCTTGCAACACACACCCAAAAACCCCAGGTTCTTCTCTTTATTCTTTTTGCCATTTGAACTTTTCTACGTCTAAGTAATAACTTCAATATATGTAAAAAGTAAAAACAGTCAAGAGAATACAGAAAACTCCAGTTATGAACATTTACCAAGGCTGACTTCAGTTCCTGGTTTTGGGCCTGACACATCAAGTCCAGAAGTTTGGGCACGAGAATTTGCTGGGAGATCACCAGGAGGATAAATAAGAGGTTTCTCAGGCAAAGGTCTACCTAGAGTGAATATTTGAAGCTGGTGCAGAACTACAAATACCTAATAGAAAGAGTGGGGCAAGCAATTCATGAAAAACCAGAATTGAGAAAAGTCCAACAGTGTTAGCATGTATGCTATAGTGCACTTTAAAGAAAATAACAGGCAAAGAATAAGTACAGACCTTCACTAGTTCATGCATTTTTTCTCCAGCAGCAAATGATGAGCCCTCAGGTATATCTTCTGTACAAACAGAAACATCAATTAAGGGCACTCTTACTATTCTCTCCATAACGACCAGCCAAAGGAAAAAAATGAATATTGGAACAGCTCCATGGTTGATGGTACAAGCTTACCTTCTGAAGATAGCATCTGAGAAGGAAAAAGTATGCACTTTGGTTCTTTAGGAGGGTATGATGACTCCATTGCTACAGGTAGAAAATTATTCGGTTATAGCACAAAAGTAAAACACTTGAACATAGAAATCCATTAAGCACAAGATAAGTTATAAAATCACCTCTTTTGCATTTTCTCCACTCATTGCAAAGAACAGTAATAAGAAGATCGGGCCAGAAACCTCTAACCTCCTTTACAAGAGCAGTAGCAGAATTCTTGTATGAAACCTGTATTTGGGAGGAAAAAGATGCAACGGCTATTAGGAGATGCAAATAGCAGATATGAGATTCGTATATTGAATGCATTGATAATAACCAAATGGAAATATGGTAAATTCATGTCAATACCCATGGATTCAACATATTAATTGACTAATAATTATTTCATATATGCCATTGGCACATATGCTTCAATGCAAGCAATCATCATAGAAACCATCAACAGAGTCACTCATTGACTAGGTTTGCAAATCAAAGAACCATAATTCACTTTAAAAACTTGGACCTTTTGGAATTTAGAAATAACCCCCATTCCATCCCAAAACTAACAACGAAAGTTTTATCCCGGCTACATAGATCATACGACAACATTGTTAAAGATCAAATTCTCAAGAATATTATTCACAATTCCAACTCAAAACTAGGATTAATAAAAAAAAATTATCATAGATGGCGATACTTGAAAAGCATGAAAGCTTTTTGTGTAATTTGTATCAGTATCTTCTCTCAAACTACTCTTAAATTCCTTCAAAGATTTATGAAAATGATATTAGGAAAAAGTAGGAAGAAATTTTAACTTCATAATAGTAAGCAATAACCATTTTTGAGGAAATATTCAGCAACTTCAATAAAAAGGTCTACATAAGAATAATTGAGTCTTCGCAAGTTATACATCTGGAAGAACATAAAACAGACAATGAACCAAGATATTCCTTGTGCCCCACTCAAAAATCCCTTCAATATACTAAGCAAAGAGGTGGACATCCTATATATACAAACAATATACAATTATAGGTGCATGCATTAATTCTGTGGGTGTTGCTGGTAAAGTCTACTATGTTCTTACTTGCAGCAATTCCAGGTGATGACTGTTGAATTCTGCCTCGCTGTAAGGAAGCAACTGGCGTAAAAGCCAACCACCATCCCACAGTGTCTCTGCAGATATATTAGAACGGCAAAAGAGACTCACTAATGCATCGAGCACCTGAAAAATGCATGCACACATACACATTATACATAATTAAATTACTAAACATAATGTGATAGAACTTGGTATTTCAGAAATGGTAAATATGGAGACCAACTCTAAAATTCAGAGGTAGCCTTGTAGAACAGCAAGAAAAAACACACAGTAAGAGATTAAATGACAGAGGACTATCCAAGGATCATGAAGTTCTAGAAACACTCCATGAATTGAAAGGTCCAATGACAAGGTCCAAAGCCAAGCTTCATCAAGAAGAGATGATCAAGAGAATCATGGTTGGACTAGTTAACAAGGGCAAGAATGAAGGAAGACACAAGGAGCTGAATTGGAGCACCTTGAAGATTATTGGCGAGCTCACTTAGCGCGATTCCTTGGCTCGCTCAACGTGCCTGTCGTGCTCAGCCCAATTCCTTAGCCAAGAGTTTTTTGACTTATTGCGATTCCTTGGCTCGCTTAGCGCGCCTGTCATGCTCAGCCCAATTCCTTGGCCGAGAGTTTTTTAGGCTTAGCACGCGTTGCTCACTTAGCGCGGTGCCTTGGCTCGCTCAGCGCGCCACCTCTACAAGGACTTTATAATTTTGCTTATTTTTGTAATAGGCCTAATTGTTACCAAAAATAGGCTTAAACTGTGCATTTTAGGTGTTTGTTAGAGGCCTAACTCTACAAGTACTCAATTATTTGCTATTTTTGGACAATTTGATTAATGAAATTAAGCATTTGCTTGAATTGAGAGCTTAGCCTCTTCTTGGTTCTTGACAGAAACCAAATCGATTCTTATCAAGGAAGCTTTCCTTTTGGCGAATCCTCCTCCAACTTATCACTCCATTACGGATCGTGGCGTCATTCATCATCATTTCTTAATCTTCTCCATTTTTCTGTTTAAGTTTCTGCTAGGAATAGCAGTTAGTAGCAATAGCTGTTAGTAGCAGCAGTTAGGGGTAGTTCAGTTCTAGAAGGATTAGTAGTTAGTGGGCAACTGAAATAACTAATAGTTAGTTAGTTGTAACTAACTATTAGTTATTTAGAAGCAGGATATAAATACACTGCAAGGAATACAGAGGAGGGTAGCTTGTTAAGCAGAAAGTATTAGGAGGCTGTGACCCCTCGAATAGTCACAATTGTACTGCAGGAGCTAGTCTCCAAGAATCAATAAATATTGAGTATTTCTTCTCTTAATCTGGTCCAGCTCCTATCAACTGGTATCAGAGCTCCAATCTTGGGGTTGTGAGGAGTGAATGGGTTCGAAAACCAACAGCAAAATGGAAGCGAGGCTGGAGCTACTGGAGCGCGTAGTGGAAGAGAAGAAGCCATGGATGCCTATAGGGAGGAGATCAAAGGGCGCTTGGGTTTGATCGAATCGTTGTTGTAAAAGCTGGCTGCGACATGGGAGAGGCTAGTGATGGAGGAGACGATGCGGACAGGGGAGGCAAAAGGGAAGAACAGAGAAACCGATGATGAAGGGGGGCGAAGATGGAGGAATATAGAGATGCCTATGTTCGCATGGGATGACCTAGTGGGGTGGCTGTCAAGAATCGAAAGGTACTTTCGATTACAGGCAGTGAGGGATGACGAGAAATTAGAAGCAATGTTGGTGACCATGGATGGGAAGGCACTGGCTTGGTTCCAGTGATGGGAGTCATGGAGTTCACAGCTTTCTTGGGAGGCATTCAAGACTGTTGTGGTCCAGAGATTCCAAGGTATAAATTTAGGCAGTCCTTTCCAAGCTTTATTAGCTTTGCAACAGGAGGACACTATGCAAGGGTACAGTGGACAATTTGAGAAACGTGGGGGCAGGAAAGGGATTGGAAGAAACCTTCTTGAGGGAGGTTTTTTTGAAGGGGTTGAAGGAGGAAGTTGGGACAGAAGTCAGATTGCATGATTCTAAAACCTTGCTTGATACTATGATGAAAGCAAGACAGGTGGAGGAGAATAATAGAATCCTAGGTAATCTACCCAAAACTGGGAAATGGAGCCAACCTGTCCAGAGGCCTAGTTCTTTAGGTCCAAGAAATGGGAGAGTGTGGCAGCAGGTAGAAGAATCTGTCCAACATGTTGGTGCAGAGAATAATGGGCGGCAAGGTAGAAGAACCTTCCATAGTTTGTCACCTGCAGAAGTGGATGAGAAAATGAGGAAAGGAGAATGTTTTACATGTGCTGGGAATTATCATCCAACACATGTGTGCAAGAACAAGCAGCTGAGGTTGATGATTATGGAAGAAGAAGAAGATGGAGACCCTTGCTGAAAAATACATGTTTTTCCTCACCTAGACCTTGGGGACAAGGTCCATCTTGAAGGGCAGGATATTGATAGGAATAACAGTTAGTAGCAATAGCTGTCAGTAGCAGCAGTTAGGGGTAGTTCAGTTCTAGAAGGATTAGTAGTTAGTGGGTAACTGAAATAACTAATAGTTAGTTACAACTAACTATTAGTTATTTAGAAGCAGGATATAAATACACTGCAAGGAATACAGAGGAGGGTAGTTTGTTAAGCGGAAAGTATTAGGAGGCTGTGACCCCTCGAATAGTCACAATTGTACTGCAGGAGCTAGTCTCCAAGAATCAATAAAGATTCAATCTTTCTTCTCTTAATCTGGTCCAGTTCCTATCAGTTTCAAACAACAATTCATGGAGTCTTGAAGTTTGCAATCCGGAAACGATCCAATCCAAGCATTCATGTCTTGGTAGTCATCATAAGAATATTGTTAACAATACTAGGAACAACTAATCATTATATGTTTATCTAAAACATTCATCTATGCTGTCAAAACTAGATCAGACTGGATGGTAGAACTGGGACCAGACATTAGATCATTTCATTTAACCCCAAAAACCAGTTAAATCGGGCAAACCAAGCATAACCAGTTCACTGGGAAAAAATATTAATTTATTATAAGTAAAACCAATATTAAGATGATTAATACAATTCTTACCTAATATTATCAAGATTGATAATTTTATCAATTATATTTATTTAGTTTCCTATTGTAGTTGCCAATGAATATTATGACATATTTGATTTGATTTCATATTTAATTTTGAATACTATATGTTATGAGTTATGACATTTATAAGTGAAATTTAATTTATATTATTATGAAGTTATCAATATTATGTTATACATATATAATATCAACAAACACATCCTTGAGTCTTATTTCCCTTAAACTTGCCACATCCTAGGTAGGATTCTGTTTATCAGTTTATGCCATCTCTTGGGTCTTTGGCCAATGGCTGTTTCAAGTTGCTATTTCTGATATGCAGAGAGACTGGGCAGCCTTTCTTTGCTGCATTCTTGAGTTTCTATCATGTCCGTGTTGTCTTTAATTTCTTATGTTTTAGAGAATATATTATCCTTCGCCAGTTGTACTTTACCTCCTTTCTCTCTAATATAATTCCTTTTCAATTTAAAAAAAAAAAAAAAAATCATTGAGTGGAGTCTACAAAAATGACCTACTATTAGGAGCCAATTAGCCAACTATGCTAGTGCTACAGTTCCATTATCTTAAATGAAAAGATATGCCAACCAATAAGGAGTCAAGGAATTTTACATAGTATAGATGAAACTATTACATAAACAAGACTCAACGAGATGCAAACATGTACCTGAAATCTAGGCACACGAGGGCTCATAAGAAAATCAGAAGACAGAAAAGATAACCCGTACTGCTCCTGTAAAACATGGTAAACAAAAACTAAGGAAGCTAATATCAAGCGAAGGAGCTTATAAATATTAGTAAGAAAAACACAATGGAACATATAACTTGCTTCACAAATACATCACAAAATTAAGTGAATCACATCAAACATTAATACAATTTAGATAGAATTTATTAGAAATTATCAAAACAGGTTCAAACTTTCAAATAGCCAATTAGTAAGTATTTATATTGACCCTATGATACATAGATAATCCAAATACGCTGGTGCATCCATACCAAAACTGATACTCATAATTCCCCTGCATTTGTGTTTTTGGTGTATGCTTTTTTTTTTTGGGATATCCACCACCCTCAAAGTACTTGCCAACCTCAAAATTATAATGTATGGACTCGGGAGATGGATAACTTGAAACTTAGTCTAGGATGGGACAATCAAGTGCAGATATTTCTTTTACATATATGAATATACATATTGTATTTAATAACTAATATATAATGTTCTCCCAGTATCTTAAAAAAATGTCAGTATTTAAGTATTGTATCATATCAGATGCTTGTTCCGTCCAGACCCATGAACATAATATCCCACCAAGGTTCATCCCAACTTGAGCCAAAGTCAATTATGATTCGTTCATCCCAACCCCAACATGACCCAGTGTCCTACAAATTTTTTAAAATTTATACGTTAACAATTATGTGTTAATAAAAAACTTTTAAACTTAATGAATAGCTTTATATAACATGATATTATATTTATATTGATATTATTAGTTTTGAAATATATATTGAATATATCATAATTGAGTTTTATACTTCGTTAATTCTACGGTTTAGTTAAACATAATGTTAATATTAATATATTATGTGAATATATTGGGTTGACCAATCTTGTCTCATATATTATCTTTTCAAATAAAGGACTGCTACTAACACTTAAAAACAGGGACTGCAAACCTTGATCTTTTCAAGATAGACATCAAGCTCACATCCACTGCCATCCCTCATCACGCTATTTTCAGAAGAAAATAGTTGCTCTTCACCTGAAGCCTCACCAACCAAAGCTTGCTACAGAAATATACAATATCAATCAAATAACATACAACAATAAACCAAATTCATCAAAAGTGGAAAGAAGCACCACTTCACTAGATTAAAACTATGAGCTATTTTCCCCTACTACTGAAATGAGCCATATTTCAAAATGAACAAAAAAAAAAAAAAAAAAATCAATAAACCATCTGGCAAATAACCTTCCTAGGTAAACATGTCAAATCCTCCACCATATCATTGTTTCTTCCAGCAACCAAAGAGATTAGAATACCTTCCTAAGATAATTATTCAAGACATTATGTAGATCAGGTTTTCACACATCCTAACTTTATTTCCTTAAAACAAAAGCTCCTTGTCAAAACTTAATTGAGATGAATTCTAAACACAAGTCAATAGTAGATTTCTACTAGTATATCAAATTTGCAATTGCTGCCATCAACAATTGTTTCCTTTTTTTTCTATCCACAAAACAGCTTTCTTATTCTTCCTTTGCACTCTAAGCCTTGAATGAAGCCTTCTCCAGCAACTTCTACTACACGTGTAGAATATCACATCCAAGAATAGTAGGGATGTTAATATGTGCCATTAAGGCTATTAAAAGAAAGTCTCGACATCTTACTTTTGTAGACAATATAGTCCTAGTTGAAAATAGTCGAGATAAGAAATAAATGAGAAGTTAGTGTTGAAAGAATATGGCTCTCATTTAAATAGAAGTAGAATGTAAGTTTACCACACAAGAAATAGATGGATATCTAAACCATTGAATTCAAGCAAGGAGAAAGAAATGGAGTGATTTTAGTGTTATGACTTATGACAGAAAGATACCACTGTAACTTAAGGAAAATTTTTACCACAGTTATAGGACCTAGGATGTTGTTAAGACAGAATATTGGGCGGTAAAAAGTCAATAGCAAGGTTATCAAACTCGAGAGTCTACGTAGATAGATTCATGGAAGCTCCATAGACTCGACTTGTGGACTCAACTTGTAGACTCGTAAAAGTCTATTTCATATAAATAACGTACCAATTAAACATTTCAACAATATAATAAAGCAAACTAGTAAACCATGAATTTCACAATACTTAAATAACCAAGTCTAGTAATACATCACTATTAGATAATAACTTGCAGAGGTAATAGTAGCGGTAGAGCATTTCAATTGAGGGTTTGATGTTGTTGAAGAACAAGGGTTTGATGTTGTTAGAGGTGAGGGCTCTTCAATTCAGGAACAACACACCAAATGGAGCTATGTTGAACCCTAAACGCACAGAAAACAATCCAAAATGACCTATGTTCTGGTCTAATTTTTTAAACTTGCTGACTCGGTGGTAAACTCGAGAGTCTACTGAGTCTACCCAGAGTCTAAAAAAAAAAAAGAGTTTGCACACGAGTAAACTTGCAGAGAGTAAGTGAACTCGTAAACTCGTAAGAGTTAGCGAGTTAACTCGGAAGTTTTATAACCATGGTCAATAGAATAAAGTCAATGTTGCATTAGATAAGTGGATATACTAGACAAGATTAGGAATAATTTATTAATGAGGAAGTTGGGGTAGTACCTTTTGTAGAATAGGGGAAAAATACAAAAAAGATAGAACTTTGCCTTGGGTGATTCATGTGTGTGTGTAGGATAATTGTAGAAGCTGCAATTAGGGAAATTGATCATACAAACGGTAGCCTAATCTCTAGAGGCAGGGATACCACGAATCTAGTTGGAAAAGGCTATGTTATTGGTTGTTGTATTTACAGATCTTTTAATAATGGCACTTGATGGTAAATTCAACAGTTATCGTAAAAATGCTAGTCAGGATAAAGTCCCAACGAAAAGAAATAATAATAATATCACTTCCTGAGCTCTAATAATCAACTTTTCAACGTATTTGCCATAAAATGCCACATTTAATATGGCCAGCAAATCTTAAAATACAGAATACGGGACATCATCTACAGCAGCAACAATATAACCTTGAGGGATAATCTATTACAAAAATTTGGGCTGTGGATACCAATAGTAGAAATCCCTACCTGATGCACCATATTGACAAATGGAGGCAAAAAACAACAATCAAAACATCAACAACACCTTTAACCCAAGTTAACTGGGGTCGGTGATAGATGAACCTAATGATAAATCGTAAATGAGACAGAAAGAGAATGGGAGAGGGGAAGAAAAAAGTGAAAATAAGACAAAAGAGAGAAAAAAAAGTGAAAGGAAGGAGGGAGAAAAGAAGGGAAAAAGAACTAAAACAAGGGAATGACTGGAACATAGAACTACTAATGCGTTTAATCCTCCACCAAACTTATAGTTTTTCTCCACTCTGTCCTAAGACATACCGTCCAAAAAAAAAATCAGCAAAATGGAAGATGCACGTACCAATAACTGTTTCTTGTGCTGTTTGCGTTGTGGAAGAATTCCAAGCCTATCTAGCATTGATTCATCAAGTTCTACAGAACAAGATATATTAAGAAAACAGAAATGAGGGCAATGGTAAAGCAAACGCATATTCACTGGCACAACCTTTAGTTTGCAGTAGAGTGGCAAGAACACTCAAAGAACCCCAAACTTGTACATCATCCCCTTTAGTAACATATGCAAGCAAAACCTCCCTTCATCAATTAGAGTAGACATGATGACAAAAAATTCATCAGAATTGTTAGCAAAAGTCCAAGAATTAGAATACTACTTTTTTATTTGATGGAATAGAAATTGCATGTTGTCACTTCAATTACTCAGTAAAAACTATAGGAATAATAGTTTGAGCTGGCATGGCAAGTTTACAAATGCTTCCAGATCCAAAGATAAGAAGAAAACACAAGTGAACTGTTTTCAATCTATTAATATATCAACAAAAATCAAGTTTAAATTCAGATGAAAAGAGAGACCTTTACCTTAAAGCCAAATTTGAACTGCTACAACTATCTTCTGACATAACACTTTCTGGGTCTAAACCTGAAGAACTAGAGGAGTTTGGCACATTCACTGTCAACCATCCTGCATTGCACTTGGCAATATTATCATCATCTGGTTCTTGGCTTACAGATGAAAGACCACGATCAGAGATATAGCCATTGACTTTACCCCTAGAAAATCTTGTAAAGGTCTCTAAGGGATAAAAAAGAGCAACGACTATGGTATTTGCCAAATCTTTGATCTTGACTATCCTTAAGATGCAACAAAGTAAGTAGAGAGAAGTGACAACACCACTTTGCATGTCCTGCATTAATGTGCTACTAAACATTAATAAGAACACACTGTATAATAAATATTAAATAAAAATCCATCCAAGAAAAAATCTTTTAGAGATCCTTGAACAGATGCAAATGTTGATCAAAGTGAACATAGAAAGACATAAAGAGAAGTTCCATACATTAGCATCCACTACTCTCAGGGAAGGAAGAATTAAGGGAAAAATCAGAAGCGTCAAAATGTTGTCTGTTATTAGCCTCCCAACATCAGGAATTCCAGCAGAGATAACATCGCTAAAGTAATACAGGTTATCCTCAATTTCATCTACAGCAGCAATAATTGCAGAAGTTGAATCTGGGCCTGGATTTCTGTCTCAGTAACAATAATTTCTCTATAAGGAAAGAAGAAAATCTGAAGTTAATATGCCAAACAGAAAAAAAGATATGATGTCTTACTTGAGTGTCTCAGAGACCAGTCTATTTAAATCCATACATTGATTCCTAAAAAATGAAACCAGGTTCGAGAAGTAATCGGTGTGAGGTACACTGGTTATATATCTATTAACACATTCATCCCCAACTGAAAAGTGTAAAGCCAATTGTCAGAAAATCAAATATTTTTGCATCATAACATAACTGAGTTCAGAAAAAAAAATTGGAGGGGGGAGGCCACGTAAAATAGTAAATCTTACCATGATAAACATTAAGGGTCACAGTACGTACAGCAGTGCGAATCATGTTCTCCTCATGAAAGGCAAAGCGTATTGCCTCAACATACAGTGGAAATGAAACTACTTCATCCTAAATACATAGAAAAATATAAAAAAAAAAACATTTAGAGATGTAGGAAAAAAAGGAAGAATTATCTGATATCTCCTTCCCAGCAAAAACATTATTGAAAAAAATGGTTAAATTACTCAGTTGGATTATTTGGAAACTTACAAGACCCAAACTATAATGTTTTTAATTAGGTCCTTGATCATGTATATTTTTTAATTGAGTTCCTAGGGTTTTTAAAACCACCATAAATTGTCATTTTCCAACGGTTTCAAGCAACTATACTAACCCCAGGGATCTACTTTTTTAGTTTGGGATCCAATTAAAAAAATCAGTTTAGGAACCTACTTGAAAATAACCAAATAGTTTAGGGACCAACTGAGTAATTTAACCCAAAAAAATCAACTAAGCTTGAAAGACTGAGCAAAAACAGATGGCCAACTATGCATATATCCATAAAATTAATAATCTCACAAGATGAAGTTACAGCTTACAGGAATACCAATTGTTCAACAGGTTTCTAGTTCAAATCTATTCTCTGTATTTAAACAGTTAATTTTTTATCCTTCCATTCATTTCTTTTTTTGATACCAAGAACTTTCAACACAAAGAATCTGCCTTAAAACATGTATTGCCCACTTCTTATAGCCAACAGCTAGAAAAAGAAATCAAAAATACTCTCAACTCCTTTTCCATTTTAAAGCCTTAAATATTATTGTTATTAAGACCATCTTACAGGTCTCCATTAAGCTAATATTCTGAATAATTATCAGAATAAGTAGACCCAGGGAGCAGAAAACTTACATCGTGAGTCTTCACAAGCAGAGAAATTGTATTCTTGTTCAATTTTCCACTTATTGCTCTTCAATGACCAGAAGACATTTAACCAAAGAACTAGTTAGCAAAATTATACAAAGGAGGGTCAACAAATTTATACAACCCCAGAAAACAGACTTCATGAATCATAAACTTTCATTCAACAATAGGATGCATCAAAATAAACCTTAAAAAGGATATGTAGTATGACAATAGCTCTTCGTTGCGAAAGTCGAATGAATATGTAATTAGGTAGTTCATATGTTCATTACTAAACATATAATCTGCAAAAGGTACAAAAAGGAACGATTATTTTGCCCGTCAACATTGTTAAATCTAGCCGAGAAACTAATGTAACTGCATAATAGGGAACTGTATTTGACAATCAACATACATATTGCGTGTTCACTTCTTAGGTTCTGGATCATAATGCTCACTGTCTGTAGCAACTGAAGTGGAATACTAACGGTTCTGCTAAGTTTAAGAACACGTACAAACTCTGCCACAACTTGCTTTTCCATGAAGAATCTGCCACAAGCCATGATATATAAATTGCCAGCACTAAACAAACTTAACTGAGTAGTGAGTAACATAAGCACAAGGGAATCTCACTCAAAAAAGCTTGGGTCATGTTGGTCGCCATATGTTATCAACTCCGCAATAGATCTCAGTGCCTCGATAACAAAATCCTTCCACACATTACACAATTTAGAAAACTAGGAAAACCATGAAAAACGAGTCAAAGAATGTTCTGAGATTAGGATGAAGTTATAATTACCTTATTAACCTCGTTTACTATTTGAACTTTTGCCAATTGATCAGTTAAGTACCTATGCACCATAAGGCAGCAGGACAACACTTAATGAATAAACAAAATATCAGTAAAGTTTACCCAATCATTTTTTATATTATCATTAAGCATACAAAATGAACTTCATGTCAACATTAAAGAAATCACAAATGGGTTAGCATTAGCAACAAGACTCATATCCTCTATCCCCTCTCCCAATCCCCTTATAAAATGCTTACAACAAAATAAGAAATGCCTCTAAGAGAGAGCCCCAATCTTTGTCTTTGTTATACATATATGTTACCAGGGGGAACATGATTGGCACCTGGCAATTTTGGAGACACGACAAGGGATTTGTTGCAGAAAAGAAACTAATGCTCTAAATGATACCTATGGAACACACAGCTCTGTGCATTTTTATCATTTAAAATAAGAAAATGCAAGCAACACATTCCTTGTTAGCTAAAATTTATTGTGAATCACAAAATTGTGCAGGTCTCATTCCTAATTTGATAAACCCACTCTTGATTGTGTAATTTCCAATAAACTTTAACCAACAATAGAGTGGGTTACAGTCACTCCACTGCAAACAAAACCAGTCATACATATCCAGTACCATAACCAATGGAGCTTTTTCTGTTCTTCTCAGTCCCTCTCGCTCGCTCTCTGATGTTATGCACTAAATCAAATTATAACTGGCAACTATTATAATTCAAATCAACAAGCAAAATAGTACGGTAAGTTAGGAAGAGCAGAAAAGTTCAAAACCCGAAACTCTTCACTTCAATTCAAGCATCCAGCCACAAACAGAAACAACTAAAACAAAAATTCACACACTACAGGTCTCAGGCATAATTGAATCATCGATCAGCCGAAAGAGGAATGCAGATTTTGTCTTTAATTCAATTTGTGTGTTCCAATTTAGGTGGCATTTTACGCAATTCGGAACGCAAACCTGAGATGATCCAAGGTGAAACGATCTCTGGATCTCCAGAAGGAAAACCACATGGTTGTGCGGATCACAGCGCCGAATTGAGCTCACTGAAATTCATGCTGGAATCGAATTCGAAACTGCTCGATCTTTCTTCCGAGCAGCTTAAGGAGAGAGAGAGAGAGAGAGAGAGTAGGGTTTTCGAAAGATCGCGATGAGAGAGACTATTACCGCAAGAAGCAGGAACAGTTGGCCTCAAATTAACGAACCAGGTAGAAGAAGTTGAAGAAGAATTTCAAGGAAACTTGAAAAGTGATGCAATTTGTCACAATTATTATTTTATATCATTTAAATTAACAATTAAATAACAAAAAGAAGGGACTTGCCACTTGCAGACCGGGATCTGGATTCGACCCGGTTCATCCCATTATGCGAATCGGGTTTGAGCAACGTCTTTTTATTGACCCAATACGAATCTAAATGGGCCGGTTTGAGTAGTTTCCAGGGGTATGTTAACATAAACAGAAGATTTTTTTAAATATCCATCATTATAAACATACGGGCTTCATGCAGGTCTTTAAGTCTGTGACCACCCGCGACGTTCTAACCAACTAAGTTAATAGATTAATTATGTTAAAAAATAATTAATATTAATATATATAATACTAAATTTTAAATGTATATTTAATACACATATAAATTTTATAATAATTAATTTTGATCTAATAATTAAATTATTTTTTACATATAAAAATCATAAATTTAAATAAAAATTTACGAGTTTAATAAAAAATATTAGACCTGTAAATACAGATATAATTTTTTATTAAATCTGTAAATTTTTATTAAATCTATGGTTTTTATTTAAGTATATTATTTTTATATGTAAAAAAACTTTAATTATTAGATCAAAATTAATTATTACAAAATTTATTATGTAACTTATATGTGTATTAAATATATATTAAAAAATTTAGTGTTATATGTAGCAACATAAATTATTTTTTAACATAATTGACTTATTAACTCAGTTAGTTGGAGTATCACATTAATAATGCGAAAATCATAGGTTTGAGACTTGCATGCAAAATTGTGGTTTATGGCAATACAACAAAATCAAGATTCTTTTTTTTTTGGCAATAACTATTAGTAGAAATGGAATTGCGATTTCGTTGCATTGAAAATTCTAATTGTTTAATTAATATGATTTATAATATAAAAAAATGCACAACGAAAGTATGATTTTGTTGTACACTATGCAATTAAATCATATTTCCATTGTAATTCTATATTTACCCCTTGCATATCAGAATCATGATTTTGTTGTACACTTTTTTCACAAATCCAAATGTTTAACGAGAACATGATTTTATTGCACTAGTGGGGTGCAAAAAAAAGTACAATGGAATTGCGATTTCGTCGCACAATGTGCTTCTATTGTGCATTGTGGAAAAGGGTGTTTTTGGAGTTTTATCATGGATTGTTGCCCCTCTTGACCACACACATCCATGATCCATTGGCAATTGCACCATAGTTGTTGTTGTTGCACAATAACTAGGTACACATTCATACAATCAACAATAAGCTAGATATATATGGAAGAGCTAAGTAATCAGGAAAATAAAATGACAAATTGTTTTTTGTCTTGATTAGGCAAATATTTATTTTTCAAATATTAGTTTGAGAAACATACATTTTTCCTTGTGTAGTGAAATACAATTAAATGTGCGTAATATAATAAAAGTATGAATATTTTTAGAAAATAAAATATTTATTATATTAAAAATACAAAAAATATTTTTATATAATTTAAAGTATTTAATAGGATATATTTAATATTGTCACAAATGTGTTTACAAATACACAACAATACAGATATTATACTATCTTACCATTTGTTACACTAATATTATAATATCTTATTAATTCTTTTTATTTTACAAAGAAAACATTAAATATAAAGGTTAATATATATTTAATATTTTTTAAACATAAAAATATTTAATATTTTTCATTCGATAGGGTGAATAGGGTCGGATAATAAGAGTAGAGACAAACAATTGAACTTAATGAGTGAAGTCCAACAAAGAAGCATAAGACTTATAAGAAGAGGATTCTCTTTAGGGGTTTATTATCCATGTAATAAATAAGTGAGTATTGGAGAGAGTTAGGTATGATTTGGTTCATTATTCATCAAAGATTAAAGAATATATGTTCATGTTTTTTCCTTAAACTCTCCCTTGAGTTTCACTTGCTCCCAACTTTCTTAAATTGAGTTAAGGTTATTTTATTGACAAATTTGGGGTCACAAATCGCTATGATTATTAAAATCGAGATTTTAGTTAGGATGGGAAGGGAAATAAAAGATTGTAACTCGAGTATCACAACTCAAATCATAAAATTCTACATTTTTACTTAAAATATTTTATATCTAATACTACATATACATAAAATATAATATAGATAAAAAAATAACATCTAAATCACAAATTTAAATAAACTTAAATGAAAAAAATAATCATAATCATAATAAGTTACAATTACATGACATGTAGATTAATAGAATTATATGTGAGATAATGATGACTACAAAAATGGATATATGTGAGATAAAATAGATTAATTAATCTACTTCAAAAAATAATATATCTAAAATTCATAACTACATGTGGTGTTCCATTTAGTTTTTTAATACTATTCTTTAATTTATTGTAAATGTATTATGCATTAAATAGTTTATTATATTTAATATTATCATTATCTAATTTATTATTATTATTATCTAATTTAATTTTATATTATATGCAATTTTTAATTTAAATAAAAAATCAAAAGAGAAAAACTTGGTTCAAAATAAAGGTTTAAAAAATTAGTATTACTCCACAATTAAAGTTGAACCCAACTTATTAAGTAGAGACTCTATATTGCTTCATAGTTTAATATTTGTAGAGTTTAATGTTCATGCATCGACAAAGTAGAACATTTTTATATTGTCGTCCAATCACAGTTCATCGTTAATATGACTCTTAAAGTGATTATCATAAAAGTCAACTAATTTATCATACATGATAAGTTGTGATTGGATGATGATGTAAAAAAATTTACATTGAGAGTGTATAACCATTTTCCTCGTATTTATATATCAATATATAACAATTTGCAAAATCAAAGCAAGTTCGATTATGTAGTAATTGTTAATAGAATATTTTTTAATAAGGTAAATAGATTCTTAATATTTCACATAAAAAAAATAGAATCTTCATATATCGAGAGTGTAATTTTAAAAAAAGTTGAGCCCAGGCCCAATCTCCAACCCTAAAGTTTTAATAACCCTAACTAGGAGCTTAATTGAGACACCAGTGTTGTTCACAGGCACAACCTCCCATCTCCCATCTGTAAGCAGAACGTCGTAACCTTCTAGCAACAAGGAACTACAGTATTATGGAGGCCCATATCAATGACAGTGTGGCTTTGATGTTCGACTATTGCAAACTGCATGAGTCGCATTGCATGCAAATAAGGTTTTTTTAGTTCCAATGCATTAAAATAGGGAAATTTTTCTTGCTCGAAAGGGATCGTAGATCCCACGATACCAAAATCATGATTTTACTTTGATCCCACACTCCAATGATCAAACCTGCAATATAGCACAGAGAGGCCTCCAAAGATCGTACACCCGCACAATTCCACGATCCAAATCGCGAATTTGATAACATTTCATATCACATCATCTCTTGCATTAAAAACTTCAAGAAAGTTTATGCTTCCAAGGTTCTTTTATTCCCTAATTTTTTGTTCTATTCTTAAAATCCCAAATATGGGTTTGATTTTCAATGAATATTTGTGCATATTGTGTTTGTGTTGAGGTCTAATTTCTCAATCTTGTTATGTTTTCAATTGTATGAACCTTAGAATCTATTTTCTTTCACATTCTTTTCATAGATTAATGCTATGGGACTAGACTAATGATGTTAGGTTTATGTTTTCATCATGTAATTATTTCAATGCATAAAACTTTTGACCATTTTATTGGGCATAATTTTTTTTATTTTCCATTGGTTTAAAAAAATTATATTTCTAATGTTTATTGATGTTATTTAGAGCATTTGTATTTGTTAGGTTACCCCTAATGTTTGAGATTTTGATGACTCTTGAGGAAGAATTTAGGTTTGAGATTCCTAATAATAAATATGACAAGATCAACTCTATTAAACTTATACTGGAACACATTACACCTCATTCTCGAGTAAATATTACACTAGACTAATAATAAATAATTTAATGTAGCTTATTTTAAACTTAATTTTTATCGTTCTTTGACTGATAAGTAGGATATGTTAATGTGGTCTTTTTGTGTGATTATTCGTGGTAAATCTACTTTGAAAGTTTTGGGGGCAATTGCTCCCACCAACTTTGAACATTTTCTTAATGAAACGTAGATGTGTAATTATAAATTTCTCTCACATAAAATATATGGATTTGTTACTAATGATGATAAATTTCTCATAATATAATAATTGAGTATTGCTCCAACTACTTTATAAATGAGTATTGTCCCTATAACATAAAATATATGGATTTGTTATTGATAATGATATTTGTCATTTTTTTTTGGATAAAGTGGTGTTCAACATCTTTTAGTTAAATTTCTCCTCACTTAAGGTACTAACTAGTTTGGTTTCAATTTATGCTTATTAAAATTCTCTATTGTAACAATGAAGGCATAATTAATCAAAAGGGTGAGAAGTATCAAAGGAACATACAATTAGAGCAGGAAAGGCAGTTGAAAGGTGGAACAAACAAGGTTAAATTTAATGCTAAGTTGATTTTGGTCTAATTAAAAGTAGGACATGTTTTTCTAATTTCCATTTATCTTTAATCCAAATTTATATATTTATTAGTCAAAAATGTGAATCTCATTTGGGATTTTATATTTGTCCCTATATGTTTATTTTGGTTTAGCTTTTAAAAAAATATTTTTCCTACACCCCTTAAGGAATATATTCCTCTAGAGAGAAGATAAATAAAACAATAAAAAGGTAATAAATATAACAAATATGTGACCAGAAAAAGAAAAAAAGTATAAGATAAATACAAAAGTTGAAATATGAAAAAAAATTAGAAATTAATCAAATGTGTCTAATTCGTGTGCATTTTATGTTGCTCATTATATTTGCATTGATATATTTCCCCCTTTTTAAAACCATCTAGAAGAAAATATTCAAATGATATTATTAGACATCAACTGCCAAGAAGTTGTGAGAGATCATGTACTCATAACTTAGGTCATGAATTACTAGTAGTTTTTCCCTAAGAAGGATAACCTTTAATGATGTTACGTTAGCAACATGAATTTTATAGTTGAGAATTTTCTTAGTGAGGGAATATTTGGAACTGTGTTAAAATGTTGGCTCAATCTTGATGAGAATCTTACAACAAGAACTTGAATATGGATTCCAGTGGTACTAAAGAGTCTCGACCTTACCTAATGGATGTTGGTGGACGACCACCTAGGTTGTTATTGTTCACATGTACCCAATGTTGAAATTAAAGCCACCACCCTTATACTTGGCCACATAGGACAAAGACGAAATCAATAAACAAGGCGAAATTGGACTTGACTTTGAAGATCTAAGGTGTTTTGCATATAGGATTTTCAATTGATTTAACTTGAGACCGAATTGAGTTTTTGTTCTCTATTCTAATTATCTTATGTACGGATAAGTGTCTTTAATTTTTATTTCTAACTAGTGGTTCTCTACTTTCACAATGGTGTATGTGAATTTGGTCAAGCCACTATTAAAATATATTAAAGATATCGACCCATACATAAGATAGTCGGCATACCAACATTGACCCCAAAAACAAAATATAAAAACTCAATTCATTCACAAGCCAAATCAATTGAAAAACTTTGATACAAAATGTCTTAGATCTTTAAACTCAAGTCCAACTTCGCCTTCTTAATTGATTCCTTCTCTGTACCAAGTCGGTCAATTATAGTTGTGAGATGGCTTCAATTTCAGCATTGGTATAGGTGAGCAATAAAAACCCAAATGGTTGTTGTGATAACCCTACGTTATGGCATGGTTGGCGCCATACCCCCACGCGACAGCGCGGGGATTCACATCAGAAAACCTGATTTTTTTTGGTGTGGCGCTGATAGCGCCAGGACGGCGCTGGTGGCGCCATAGGTTCTGCCAGTTCACGCTGAGGGCGTGGCCATGGCGCTGAGAGCGTGGGTTACTCGAGAGGTTGGCGCGGATGGCGCCAAGGGCCGCGCGGATCGCGCCATAAGTGCCCTGGAAAACCAATTTTCTCTGGATTTTCACGCGGACAGCGCCAGAGGTGGCGCGGGTGGCGCCAAAGGTCTCTAAAGGTTCACGAGGTTAGCGCGGGGATGGCGCTGATAGCGCCAGTTCACCGACATTGTGGCGCGGATCGTGCGGGAGGCGGCGCGGATCGCGCGGGAGCTCGGGCAGGCTGAGTATATAAAGGGCAGAACGCGAAAATGGAGAGGGAAAAAGCCTTTCTTCTTCCCTGGACCTCCAACCTCCATTAATGGACGTTCCAAGCTCCCTAGTACCTTATATACTAGCCTAAACACTTTCCTGAGGCCTAGAAACTAGTTTTAATCGATTAAAAAGCTGAAATCTTTCATCTGTTACGTGAAAACCCCTTGTGAGTGAGAGGGTGAGTTCTTAAGTGGAAAACTCAGAGAACTTGAGAATAGGCGAGACCTACGGCGGGAGACGGACAGTAGAGCTCGGAGAAGCTGTTCTGAGGTCTCCTTGGTCGCTACTGAGGTAAGGAACCTGAGTTCTCTTGATTCTCTGTGAATTTGGGTTTCCTGAGTAATGTGACCCACAGTGAAATGGGGCTAGAATTAACCCAGGGTCCTGTAGAGAGATTTACTCAGGGCCATGTAATGATGAAGGATTAGCTTTCAGTTTTTGATTTTGATGACTTTGAATCTTGGCTCTGTGTTGCCTAAGTGGCCTGTGTAATGGTCACTTATGATTGTCTTCTGACATGCCAGAGCCTTAGTTATGCTTATGTTGAGCCTGAGAGGCTAGTTAGATGGGACTTTGAGTGGAACTCAGTCCATTCTGATGATAATTGAGTTAAGGCTGAGGAAAGCCATATCCTATGTATGTGT